>JBDJHY010290206.1:0-10080 GCA_039654485.1 Withania somnifera | reverse complement strand
GAATGCTTGTTTTAGGTCCCCCAGAGTTTATCTTGAGTTGTGTGTTGATGTAGGTTGCAGGATGCCCCAGCGATCCTTGGGCCACTCCAGAGCCATCGCCTTGTGCCTAAAGCTTCACCTAAGAAAAGGGCACACCAGCTAGCTTCAGTTCACCTTGGTGAGGTTTCCCTAGCGGCCAAAGGGGCGCACTAACGACCATGCACAGGTTTTAAAGGGGGTCATCCCCGTCGTTTTAAATCATTTCCCATTCGATTAAACCTTCATAGTTGAACCTTGGGAGTTATTTTTATAATGTTTTAAGCTGGGACAAGTGGTGGGGAGTTGTTTGGGAGGTGGTGTGAATTCGTGGTGTAAGTTTTTCCTTGGTAATTCTCGTCCTTTTCGTCCCCTTTAGTATTATCATAAAAAGATTAATTTCCTTACTTTGTAACCTGATTTCCTTATTGTTCTTGCCTCAATTTCGTACCACGCACTCAATGTGTTTTGCTCTATGCATTGGTCCCCTTGGTATATTTTTCCAGACTATGGGACCCGCACCCGTTTTAGTTCTGGTCCCGACCCGAGTTGCTTTATGCAATATGGGTATTGGTCTTCATGTTTTGACTCTTGTATCCTTAATTTTTTAGTTTTGAGCCATGTTGAGTTATTCCAGAGATGTTCAAGCTGTGTGCGTAAATTGTAGGACCTTTTCACCGACATCCTAGTAGGCTAGGTTTTCCTTTATTTTAGACTGGGTTCTTATTGAATGCTATTTTGTTCCAGCCAGTCGGTGGGATAGATTAGTAGTTGGCATGACTTTCCTTCTATTTATTTGAGCTTGTTTACCTTTCGGGACCTGTGTATGGGGCCGCTTTTAGCTGTAGGTTATGGTTAGTGTGCCCGGTATGTGGGGAGTGACCGTGAGGCTGTGTTATTTGTACAGGGTTAATTGATAGTTAATCCATCGAGTTATGCACTTTGCTGGTGGATTCTGGCCTTTCTAGACTTTGATTGCAGTCCCTTTTGTTTTAACTTACCTACTTTCATGCATTTTACATTTCGGGGGTTGGTGATTGAGCACGAGCGTGTCCCAGGGCTGTGTTATCTTTATTACTCACAGGTTAACTAATTAAAACTGGAAGTTCTTCTCAACTTAACAACTAATGAAACGGGGATTTTTCTTGTACTTATACGTATTACCATGACCAAATTGTGGTATGGCGCTATTTTTGGATATGAAAGAAAAAAGGGTTTTCAACTATCACATATGATATATGTATCATTACTCAGATTAGCACTAGTGGAGCCGAGACCCCTATTGCTTTTGTTTTCCTTATTATCATTGTTGATGTGTCGCAATCATGTACGTGTATATTACTAATTTAGGTGGTACGGCTGGTGTTATCAGGGATTAGACCCTGTATTTGATTTAGAGGTGTGGTCCTCCAAGGTACATACCCTAAGTATAATGCAGATGAGGCACTGATCTCCATTATGGGTACTGATGGGGTATTTTCCTTGCACTTGATTTGAGGTACGGTCCTCCGAGGTACCCCAGTATTGGCACATTTTGGAGAGAGTCCCCCGGTATGATATGGCACAGTTAAGATTTACTTTCCATCACCCTCATGCATTCATTTTTATGTGTTTGTGCTCGCTGGGATTAAGGGGGAGTCATGGAGAGTTTGTTTATGATGTATTATCCACTGGGGGGATAGGGAACCCTTGGATTTTGTCTGTTAATTGCTTTCTATTCTACTTATATGCTTTCTTTCCCTTAGTTATACTTGTTCCATTGGTTAGTTGAGTGAGCTAGATACCAGGTCCGCTTGTGTGGGATTGTGACCTATGTTGGTTACTTTAGTCGCTTCTATATCATTATGCTTTATTTTTTGTAATAATTTTACTTGCTTTTCTTCTGACCTTTTTTACTTACTCATTGTTCTTACTTGTCTTTGATTTGAGCCCATCAACCGATGATGCCTACTAGGTACTTTGTGTTTTAGTACTCATGCTACACTTTTGTACCGTTTTTGTGGTGCAGCTACTAGTGTGGGCCTTCACAGGAGATGTCATCATGCTACGTAGAGCAATAGGTGATTTCAGGGATCAAGGTAAGCTCCAGCATTCGGGCTAAGCCTGTTCTATAGTGGTGTTGGGATTCTACCTTATATTGTTCATGGAGGAACGGTTTGTATTTACCTCCTATTGGACCAGTTTTATATATTACCTTTTGGATACTCTGATGTAGTTAGCTCCATCTTGTCATAGTCACCTGTTCAGGGAGGTGTTGTAGTTGTCTTGCTATTATATATATTCCTTTTATCTTACTCCTAACTGTTTTATTAATGTTGGTCATTTTTTGTTGGTCAATTGCTTATCGCTTGGGGCCGACGAATTTGGGCTTGTCTACTGGAGGGTGGTAAACGTCATCACGATTCTGGTTTTGGGTTATGATAATGGGTGGTGCTAGTGTGATCATTATTTTTCATTTTCAAGTTCATTTTTTACCCTTTTTTGCATGATCAATTCTTAAATATTTCTCTTCTTACGTAAACTTTCCATGGCAATTTGGAGAACCATTGGGGGTCAGTTTTAACTGAAATGTGAACCACATGTTCCCTGAGATGAGTACTACCTCCTGGAATTTTTTATTTTATTTTTTGGGCTGTGCACGGGCCTATTTTTAGGCTCGATAGATGACCCAAATTAAAGTTGGTAATATGAGTATTGTTCTTCCCCCTTTGACTCCTGGATAATTATTTTGATAGTTTTAAGATATTTAGGGCCTTCTCAGAGTTCAGGATATTTTCACACATTTCAAGGACTTTTTACTAGCGCCCAGGTAGGCTAGGCTTTGACTTCTAGATTGAGGCTTATATTGCATATTCACTGTATTGGGCTTGTTGTGGGGTTGGGATTTAGGTGGGTTTATCTTTCCAATGTCCCTCTATTATTATTATTATCTCTTATTCTACTTTATTGCAAGCCCGCATGGGGATATAGGAGCTCTCGGGCTAGTGTAGTCCTGTTTTTCCTGCTACGGGCAGTCTCTGGACCCTTAGTGGTGGGGTTGGGTTTTTGTGAGGGATTTAGAGTGTTAATTGTTCTTAGATAGTAGCTTCAAGCAAAAACATAAAAGAACAGAAGCAGAAGAAATACATATGCAACCCAAATCCCAAATCTTGGTGCCAATGGCATATGGAGAAACTACATAGAGTATCCAAAAGATAGAAAATACAAAGCAACTCTTACAAAAGTAATACAACACAGGATCTGCCATTGATAGAATAAAGCAGACTGACATCAAGGAAACCACAGTCGTCTCGGACGACAAAGTTCATTTTGATCTCTACAACCATCTGTATCTACTCCGCACGATCACAGTGTCTCCGATAACCCCTGCCAGTATCTACATCGTGAAAATGGTACAGAAGTACAGTATGAGTACCAAACAAGGTACCCAGTAGGCATCATTAGCCGACTGGGCTAAAATAAAAATAAGTAATAATGGCGAGGAAGTAAAACAGGTCAACAATAGTCGGAGAGGGATAAAACTAATAGATATGCAGAAAGGTAAGATACCAAAAGTGTAAGTAAAGATCTACAGTAACTAAAACATGGTGAACACGATTCGGAGTGACCAGTACCTGAAAACTCAAAATCGAAATAAGGAAACGTACCTATGCTCTAGCTAAGCCAAGACCCAACTACCATAATGTTATATATGTATTTATTACGAATAAAGGATCGAATAGTAGTATACATCTAAGCAAGGAACAGAAAGTAAACACACAAAACCTACCTGGCATCCTATACCATTGGTAAGTACAAACAACACAACAAAACCCACGATAACTTCCCACTTAAGCCCAGTGAGCACACACAATACAAAGGTAATATACGGGGGTACAACAAAGTAAAATAGAGTAGTATCATGTAGTGCCAACACCACCCTCTTAATAAGTGTCAATCTCAGGCCTCACCCAAACAATGGAAAACTCAGGGCCTTGCCCCATCAGTGCCAATACTTAGGGCCTAGCCCAAACAGTGCTAATCTCCAGGTCTTTCCCATCACTACCAATACTAAGGCCCTCGCCCAAATAGTACTAATCTCAGGGCATTTCCCTATCAGTTCCAATACTCAGGGCCTCTCTCAAATAGTACCAACCTCAGGGCCTCACCTCATCAGTGCCAATACTCAATCCAAATAATAATATACAGGTGCCTCAACATAATATAGCAATAACAATACTGATAAAAACAAAAATGAAAAGTAACCGGAGTCTAGGATCAGCCAAATGCTTCCAGCTAAGAACTTATCCCACCACACTCGTCGCATAACAACTAAAATAGTTCCCAAGGTCTGCGTCCCCCACGCGGTGAGGTCAGGAACTAGGCATACAACCCTTCACCCTCTATGCCCTTTCATGGGCCCCTAAAATCCAAAAAGGATATCATCTAAAAAATACAACGACGAACCTAAAGCCCAACCCACACTATTGGCCACATTACAAGAAAATAATAATAGCCAAGTCTACAATGCACATAAATAAACCTACCCAACCTGGATGCCGGTGAAAGTCCCCAAAATGCACGCACTATGGTCTAAAGCTCCAAAAAAACTGAAGTCACCCAAAACTATACAATTACGAATCCAAGGATCAAAACATGAAAAATGAGACCCATATTACAATTGGCAACGCGGGTCAAAAAGTGGGCCCCATAATCTAGAAAATTAAACTAAATGTACCGACGCGGAGCTCTCAGCTCAAAGGACTCATGTCAAAAATCAAGCTTAAGGCGATAGGGAATCGAGGGAGAAAACAAGGTTTAAAGTAAAGAAGCTAAAACATTTTACATAAGCTAAAGAAGGCTAAAAGAACGAGAAATAGTCGGGAAAACTTGCTCCAAGAACTCACATGATCACACACGCAACTCCCCACGACTCACGTTTTTTAAAACACAAAATAAACATCTCCTAGGTCCTGGCTAACGTGATAAATAAAGAAACCAATATTTGAAAATGAAGGGAGTGAACCACTTTATATAGACTGCTTAGGCTGCTGGGGCACCCTTTTTGGCTGCTTGGCAACCTCGCCAGGGCGAAAGGGGGCTTGCTAGGGTAGCCTCACCAGTGCAAATCCCTGGGTGTTGGGATGATGGTGCAGGGGAGGCCTAAGGGTCATTGGGGCAATTTGCAACCTGCAGCTACACCCAGCAAAATAAAAATTATCTGAGGGACCTAAAACAAACGTCTCGAGTACAATTCTAGCAAACCAACAATGCATTTTGGGTGGAAAACACACTACAGACTCAAGGAATTAACAAAAAGACCAACTGATGTTGTTTAAGTGAAAAGGAACACAAACTCAAATGGATCGAAAGGAGCCAATCTTTGGACTTTTCACAAACTGACTCAAAACGAGCCTGATACCCTGGTAAGCGAACCAATGACTCAACTAGCCCAAAATCGACATTCTAAAGCCGATGGACTTGTCAAAATTCTGATCCGACACTCCAATCATCAAAAGACTACCCAGGCTCCTAGATGAGCTTTGGATGGGTTGGATTTCCACAAAACAACCCTAACTCAAAAGAAAAGCCCAAGACACGAACTTATGGTCCACTTAAACCAAAGTTAGCATTTTGGAGCTAAAGAAATTGTAGAAATTCAATTCCGAACGCGTTTACCACAATTTCACTCTTGAGTTCCACTATTTTAAAACTTAAAATTCAAAATAGAAAAATAGAGATAACGGGCAAACGAACCGCCAGGGTTCAAAGCTACCGGTCCCAATAAGTCATAATTGACTTAGAGAGACTACCAGACAGCTCTAAGCACAGAAAAAGATGGAAAGCAAGTAATGGACCGAACATGTCATTACACTAGAAAGGGTTATCCTAAATTTATATATATACTATTTTTGAGACCACGTGTGGTACTTAACTATTTTTAAGTATAAATTAGCTAGAGTCGTGGCTACTTTCTTGGTTATATAAGGGGTGCAGTCTTTGTGTGAATATGATTAGGGGAGTGAATACTTGTTTTAATTGTGAGGTGCAAACTGACACCTAATTTTGATGCTCGATTCTCTAATGTGAACTGACTTTTGGCTATTGAGGCGCAGTCTCGGGAGCAAGCCCCAAAGTGGAGGATTTTAGAGGCGAGGTCTACTATGTTGAGTGTTTATGCATGTAATCTACTATTCTCACCCCCTTGCACTTATTTATCGTGTCTTTTTTACTCTCAAGGCTTATAGGGGAAGTCACTATGAGTCCCTTGTTTGTTCTGATTGTACCTATTGGCCTGATGTAGTGTCAAGTAGGTTTGAATATTTTCTTGTATTTGTAACCAGGGGTCGTATGGGAGGTCTTTTAGGTTATATATGCTCTTTATATTCCATTATTCCTTTAGTTACTGTTATTCTTTATCTTTTACCATGTTATTACCTACACTCAGCTAGAGCCAGGTATATTTCCAGAATTCGATTCTTCGAGTCTATGAGATAGTTGGTTTTTATGTGGGATAGAATTATATAAACCTACTTGCTTTGATTATATGTCTTGTATCTATTGTTCCTAGTAGTATATCGTTCTTGTTATTGACTTAGTTGTGTAGTTAGCTTCCATTCCAGTTTTACTTACTACTGTGACCTATTTCACTTTCTGCGCCTTTACCTTATTTATGCCGGTCGACCTATTTTTCGTATTGGATACTTGTGTTCATGGTACTCATACTGCACTTCTGCACTATTTTCATGGTGTAGATACCATTGTGGGTCATTAAAAGATATGTGATCTTATGGATTAGATAGTTGTTGCTCAGCTATTATGCTGAGCTTCTAGCATACAGGCTGATCGTGTCCGCCTCCAGTTATTGTCTTCTTATTTTTTCCCAGTAGGCTATGCCCTTGTTTGTATCTTACGAGCCCATATATGTTGTACAATTCTTTTGGATACTCTATTTTATAGTTCAACTTTCCATTGAGACCAGTTTTTGGGTTGGGTTATGTATACATGTATGCTCAATTGTTAATCTTATTTTCCGTTTTGTTTACTATTGGTAGTTGTGAGTTAATATGGTCCATTGCTTTTTTCTCTGGTCTGTAGGGATAGGCTTGCCTATAGGTGGAGATTCTAGGCGCCATCATGACCCAAGTTTGGGTCGTGACATCTTCTTTGCTTGATGAGATATGACAAAGACATTTTGGAACATATCTAGGAACTCAGAAACAATAGGAACAGACTCAAGAGTAGGGGTGTCAACCTGAATATCACGAATATATGCTAAATATACCAAACACCCCCTCCCTACTAGTCTCTTAGCCTGAAGGCAAAAATAAACCCTATCGGTTCCTGGCTACTAGAACCCTACCACATAATCGGAGCTGAACTTGATACCGCTAAGGTGACAGTCTTGGCATAACAATCCATAACCGCATGATGTGGAGACAACCAATCCATACCAAGAATAACATCAAAGTCTACCATGTCTAGTAACTTAAAGCCACACCATGTGTCTAACCCTCCAACAGAAATTATACAAGATTTGATCACCCGATCCACTACTAAAGAATCCCCTACTAGGGTAGCAACATGCATAGACACAGACATCATATCACTGGACAACCCCAAACTGGGTGATAAATAAGACGACACGTAAGAATATGTAGATCCAGGGTCAAATAAGGTTGACGCGGGTATGAAACACATAGAAATCAAACCTGTAATCACAGTATCTGCGGTGACAGCCTCAGGTCAAGTAGGAACTGCATAAAGTTGGAAATCACCACCATTTCAACCACCACCGTGACCCCGACCCTACCACACTAGCCACCACCTCTATGACCACCCTGTGCACCACCTCTAACCTGCAGAGGCACTGCTCTCACTAGCTGTTCAGCTATTGGAGCAGGGTGAATAGCTCCTTTCTGAGGATGAAATCTAGTATAATGGACTACAAGGCCACACTCAAAACACGGCCCAGATGGCCTACTTTGTCAAGATCCTCTACCAGAACCCATCTGTCCACTCTGCTGTGATGAATCGGCCCCTCTGGAAAACTATGCAGGTGATGAAGATGAAACCTGGAGTGATGCCAGCATCAGCCTACTAGAATGGCCCTGCGGCTGATGAAACTTCCCACGTCCCTCAAAACGAGACCTCCCTAAAACCTTGGCCTTTTTTCGTTGCATTGAAGCAACTCACGATAGAGGGATTCCATCAAGTTTGAATGATCAACTACGGCCTAAAATGGACAACCATCAGAAACCAATAATTCTACTACCTCGTGGAGCCTATCCCTCAACCTGTAAGAAAACATACGGACTCACTCCGCCTCTGTCGGCATGAACTCGACCCTATAAACCGAGAGCTGATGGAATCTAGCCTTATATGCAGGAACTGTCATCAAACCCTATTCAAGATTTCTAAACTCTTCCCTCAGGCACTCCCTCTTAGCCATGGAAACAAACCTCTTCATAAATACTTCATAGAATTCAGCCCAAGATGGTTGTGATGAACCGGAGGGTCTGCAAACTAAAAATGCCTGCCACCACTGCTTTACCGCACCACGCATCTAGTAGGTAGTGAAGGCTATGACATAGGTCTATAACACTCCCATTTTGGTTAACCTTTCTTCACACTCAACCATAAATTTGTGGGCATTTTGCTCCAGTGAATTTGGGGGATCCAGTCTCAAAATTTTAGTCAGGAGCTTCTACTCCACATCTGACATGGCTGGATATTGCTCAACAATAGGAGAAATGGTTAGCACTGGCAAGACCTAAGCTGGTGTAGAAGTGAATATCGGTACCACAGGTGGCACTGTCTATACTGTAGGAAGAGATATTAGGACTATTGTTTGTGTCCCATCTTTAGAAGGGCCGCCAAAGGTGCTAAGTAGCTGCCATAGTACGGTATGGATGTCTGGAGACAATGCTGCAACAGGTGTGGGAATAAATGTTGTTTTCTGTGCCACAGCTGGTGCTGCAATAGGTGTTATGGGAACAGGGGGAACCTCTTCCATAGTAGCTAGACTAGGCACATCGGCTTGCACCTCAGTCGTCCTCTTAGCTGCGGTTAAACGTGTACACGGCATCTGTCTAGGCGGCATCTGCGAAAGAGTAAGGACAATGAGTGAGATTTGTTTCAAGAAACAATAAAGGATATACACATGATATAGAATTCAAAAAAAGTAGTCAATTTTCCTAAATGTCACTATAGCCTCCCGAAGATAAGCAACAGAAGTCTCCACGCAGATCTGCAGGACTCTACTAGACATTAGTTTTGTACCCTGACACCGAAGAACCTAGACTCTGATACCCATTTTTCATGACCCAATTTCACGGATCATGAAGGCACCTACTATATCACCAGTAGGAGAACCAAACCCCCTATTCCAAAGCCAAAGCAGAACTGCTATATCATTTTGCAGAAGTATATAAAAAAATCAAGACAATAATATGCAGAAGTCTTAAAGAATAAAATAAACTACCCAAAATTTCTATCAGTGTCAAACACACCACTAAGTATAGAAATGATAACACTAAAGTAAGTCAAGTACAACTGTGTCTTTAAAATAAAATAGGAGATCAATAAAACATAAGTCCAAAGAGAAGCAGGAACAAGCTAGATGCCAAGCTCACCCTGAATCTCTAACGTGAATAAGATCTGAATGAACAGTTGCTTGTATCACGAACGGGAACCTATTCTTGGATCTACACATATGAATATAAGTTGTCGAAGCAACCTGTACCCAGTAGGATTTGAGGGCCCACTAAGAATATAACAATAATAAAAGCAGTAAATAACAGAGTACAAGAAAAGGGTCACAAAAGCAAATAGTATAATACGGGAACTAGCAACTCAATTACCAAACAAGTGTCACATAGATGGATATTGCTAGCTAATCACATAATAGGATCTCAGGCAATGGAAGAAAACGTACATGGCATCCATGGAACAACATATGTGAAATATAACACAATAAATGAGAATTAAAGAAGATAGGAGTAGAACATTGTAGGTATACCGGTAACTTCAAGTGAAAGGATAAATAACTGAATAAGAGTGTAAAACACTCCCACATAACATGAA
>JBDJHY010290196.1:0-10080 GCA_039654485.1 Withania somnifera | reverse complement strand
CTTATCTAAGGTATTTGTTTACTTTTCCGCTCAGTTGGGTATTTCTAGTGAGTCTTTACCCATATCCTTGAGTATGTTTACCCCTATGGGTGCTGCCGTAGTGGTGGATTAGGTATATAGGTCGTGTCTGGTGACTATTTTAGGTTATTACACTCGAGTTGATCTGATTGATCTTGATATGTGGGATTTTGATGTGATTTTGGGCATATACTAGTTATCCCCTTATTGGGCGGTCCTGGATTACTATGCCAAAACTTTAACGTTGTCCGTGATCGGTATATCCCTAGTAGTATGGCACAGTCCCATTAGTAGTTTTTCGGTTTGGGTTGTTTCTTATTGTTAGAGTCATAGGCTCATTACCCTAGATTGGCATGCCTTCTTGGCTTATCTAAGATATGTAAGTGTCGATTCTTCCTCACTTGAGTTTTTGGCAATAGTTGGTGCGTTTGTGGATTTATTTCCTACTGACTTACCCGATCTACCTCCTGAGCGTGATATTAATTTTTCTATTGAGGTTGAGTCGGGCACTAGTCCATTTACATAACCCATTATCGTATTGCCCCAGCAGAGCTTTAAGAGTCGAACTTTCAGTTGTTGGATTTGTTTGACCGAGGTTTTATCCATCCTAGTGTGTCTCCTTGGGATTCCCCGGTGTTTTTTATGAAGAAAAAGGGTGGGTTACTGTAAATGTGTGTTGATTATAGACATTTGAATAGGGTGATCGTTAAGAATTTGGAGACATTTTTTACTAGCTACAGGGTTGCATAGTGTTCTCTAAGATTTTTTGATATCTAGCTACCATAATTGAGGATTCAGATTGAGGATGTATGGAAGGCAGATTTTTGGATGAGGTATGGCCATTATGAGTTTTTGGTGATGTCATTTTGGTTGGGTAACTCCCCTGCATCCTTTATGGTTTTGATGACTTGAGTGTTCATCCCCTATTAAGTCTCGTTTGTGTTCATATTCATCAATGACATATTGGTTTACTTATAAAATTGAGCAAAGAATGAGGAGCACCTAGGACAGTGCTGTAACTTTGAGACTTAGCGGCTCTATATGAAGTTCTCAAACTACCAGTTTTTTCTCTAGTCTATTTTCTTCCTGGGTCACATGGTATTGGGTGCTGACATTAGTGCCGATCTGACCAAGGTGGTCGCGGTGTGGGATTGGCCTTGACCTACTACTCTCATAAAGATTCACATTTTCCTTGGGTTAGCTTGGTATTATGGCCGGTTTGTTCAAAGTTTTTCATCTACACAACTCCTTCGACTAGAATGACGCAGAAGGATGTGTCCTTCCAGTGGTCAGCTGAGTCTTAGTCTAGCTAAAGGAGTTACTAACTACCGCCCAATTCTTGCCTTGCTAGTTGAGGGCCATCCATGTACAATGTATTTTGATGCTTCTGGTATTGGTTTAGGTTGTGTTCTGATGCAGCGTGGTCATGTTATAACCTATCCGTCAAGGTAGCTGAAGGATTAAGAGAGAAACTACCCCACCCATCGCTTATATTTGGCTATAGTGGTTTTCGTGCTTAAGATCTAGAGGCAATATTTATATGGAGTCCATTGTGAGATTTATACTGATCACAATAGTTTGAAGTATATCTTGAGTCAGAGGGAGCTTAACCTGAGGCAGCAAAAGTGGTTGAGCTCCTAAAGGAAAATGACTTGAGTAGTCTTTACCATTCGAGCAAGGCTAATGTGGTTACAGATTCCTTGAGCCAAAAGGGGTGAGTATCAGGAGCTTAGCTTCTATTTTAGCTTCTGAGAGAAATTGGCTCAGGACATTCAGTCCTTGGCCAATATGTTATTTAGATTGGATATTTTAGCACCAAAGCGGTCTATTTCCCATATGGAGGCTATGTTGTTCTTATTTGACCAGATTCGGCAATGCCAGTAAGAGGATCCCCATCTAGTTTAGATGAGAGAAAGGATTTTGAGGGGTGATTTTAGTAAGGCCATGAAAGACTCTGATGGTGTGTTTTGGGTTCATAATCTTTTGGATGTTCTGAGAGTTGGTGACTGGGTTTAGACTCTTTTGTGTAAGTATCATTACTCTAGATATTCTATCCATTTAGGTATCTTGAGTAGGTACCGTGATTTAAGGAAGCACTACTAGCAGTGGGGTATGAGGAGAGTTATAGTATCCTTTTTGTCTCAGTGTTTAAACTGTCAGAAGTTAAAGTTCGAGCATTAGAGGTCATGCGGTGAGCTTGAGAGACTCCCTATTCCTGAGTGAAATGGGAGAGAATGACTATGGACTTTATTTTCAGGCCTTCCCTACACATCTATAGGCCATGATTGTATCTACTTCATCATGGATCGGTTGACCAAGTTAGCTCACCTTCTGTCGACACACACATCTTGGGATACAAAGAGACTAGATGAGTTGTATTTTCATGAGGTGGTTAGAATTCATAAGGTGACTATTTCCATTATATCTGATCAAGTCACCCAATTTACACCATGGTTTTAGAGGTTAGTGTAGAGATAGATGGGTACTAAGGTTGACCTAAGTATATCATTTCACCCTCAGATCTACGGGCAGTCCGAAAGGACTATTTAGATAGTTCTAGTTATGTTACGGCCTGTGCTTTTGATTTTGGTGGTAGATGGGAAAGAAATTTTGCCTTAGTGGAGTTTTCATAAAATAATAGCTATCATTCAAGCATTCAGATGATGCCTTTTGAGGCCTTGTATTAAAGGCACTGCAAAGCACCTTCTGGATTGGTTTCGTGATACCAATAATATGGTAAAATTATTCAGGATAGGCTTTGGATAGCACAAAGTAAGCAAAATTCTACACGGATCATAGACTTCTGCCCCTAGAGTTCTGTATCAATGCTATTTTCTTTCTTCGGGTGTAACCCATGTAAGGCATTATAAGGTTTGGTAGGCGAGGTAATGTTTGCCCCATGTTTATTGGTCCTTATGAGATCACACATAGGGTTAGAGATGTTATCCTTAGGCTTGCCTTACCTCTAGAGTTATATGTTGTCCATCTAGTATTTTATGTATTGATTCTTCACTGGTATGTTCCTTACTTGCTCATGTGCTTTGCTGATAGTCTATACATATTGATGATAGATTGACCTATGTTGAGGAGCCAGATACCATTATAAACAGGGATGTAAAGCGACTCAAATCCTGAGATATTCTGGTTGTGAGGGTTCATTTGGCACATCAACTAGTTAAGGAGGCTACCTGGGAGGTAAAGCATGATATGCAGGCCCAATATCCACATCTGTTTGAGTCTTCTTGTATTACACTTTCCTTGATTTTTGAGGACAAAAGTCCTATTTAGTGGTGGATGTTGTAATGACCTACATGGTCATTCACTTGTCTTTTAGTTTCTTCGGTGTTTAGAGATTTCTGTTAGCCTCCCCAAGTCATTTATGACTTGTTGACACAGTTAGTTTGGTTCCCCGCCAATTCTATAGCATGTTACCTCAGTTTCCTAGCTTAACCTCGAAATTGTGGATCTTAATAATGAATTATTAGTAAATGTGCTTAAAAACATATTATGATAGTTCTTTTAGCTTCAGAACATTTACTTTGGTCTAGTTGGACCTTTAGTTCATGTCCTGAGGTTTTCAGTTTGAGTTTGAGTTGGTTTTTGGAAATCCAGTTCAGTCAAAGTTTATTTTGGAGCATGGGTGGGCTTTTGGTGATTAGGGTATCATATTGGAATTCTAACACTTCTATTAGCTCTGGGATGTCGATTTTGGGATGGTTAAGCCATTAATGTGCTTTCCATGATGTATGACGTCCTTTTGGGATCGTTTTTGGCTCACTGAGATCTTGGTTGGTTTTGGGTCTTTTTGGTTCTAGGGGTATTTTCTTTCAAAAGACCTCAAATGGTTATTTTTATGAATCCATTAGATCCAAAATGTCATTTCCAAGATACTAGTATATATGGTTTGCTAAAATTAGGCTTGGGATGCTCGGCCTAGGCCCACGGAGAAATTCTTTTTAGTTGTTGGGAGTTGCAGGCATAAACTGCCCTGATGAGGGGTTTGGTCACCCCAATAACAAGGGGTTTACCCTAGCAGATAAAGGTCCGACTGGCGAAGGTTGCCCAGCGAGCAAGGGATATCCCTTGTGATCCTTCCTCCACCCTAGTAATATCGCACCAGCTCCCCTTATCTTCACCCCTGTGAGCCCTAGCCTTGAGGCCAGGGTCATCCCAACAACATTTTCTCTGTTGTAGAGGGTATTCTCCTTCTTCATTTATTCTTTTCCACTTAAATTCCTCCATTGTTCCAACCTTGAGTGGGTGGTATTGAATTTCTGAGTTGAGGGATGTGTTGGGAGCTTCTTTGGCAGTATTATTGATCCTGCATCTTATGATTTCTCAAGGTAATTTCCTTTGATTCCGCCACTTGTTAGTAGGTTGATAAATGTTTAGTTTCTTGACTTTCTTAGCTAAATTTCTCCCTTTTAGCTCAATTTCGAACCACACACTCCTTGAGCTTGGCCCTACATGCTGGTACCTCAAAAATATTTTTCATCCTATGGGCCCATTTTTAGTCTTGGATCCGACCCGCGTTTCTTTATAAAATATAGGTATCATCCTTCTTATTTTGACTCCTAGACCTCTATTTTGTTAGTTTCAAGATGTTGCAGATGTTTTTGCAGTGTTTTAGGGATTTCAATGCACTTTTCGAGGTTCTCACCGATGCCCAGGTAGGCTAGGATTACTTTTCTTTAGATTAGTCTATTCTAGAATACTTGTGTGATGTGGCTAGTTGTATGGGTTTGTTATTAGGTTGGAATCCCTACTTTATTAATCATTCACCTGTTTACTTACTTTTGGGAGTCCTGTGGAGGGATGTAGAAGGTGTGGGGTTTATGTGGATATCCTGGCTTTGACGCGGGCTGCCTTGGACCCTAGTGGCTGTGTTGATCCATGATGTAACTTAGTGAGTGAGATGAGTTCTTAGTTGGTAGCATCTGGCCAATCCAAATAAGGTGTGTTTCTTTATTATTTTTGTGTTGCATTTATGCATTATAGGTGTTGAGATCTGGTAGGTTAAGCATGGGAGTGGCCTCGGTGCTATGATAGAAAGTATCATCTCGTCTAAGTAAAACTAGAAGGTTTTTCCTATCTTAACAAATGAAAAGGTATTTCTTTACTTATATGTATATTGATGCCACGACCACCCAGTGGTATTACACTCTTTTCATAATATAATTGGAATAAAGCTTTGACTATCGTGGGGTTATATATTGGGCACTAAGAGGCGTGGCCATTACTATTTCCTTGAGAGTTCCTTAATTTGAGATATCTTGTACTTTAACTAAGTCATTTATGACTTGCTAAGACTGGTAGTTCGCTTCCTTGGCAGTTCCATGGAATTGTATCTCATTTTCCTATTTTAAAGTTTTAACTTCAGAATAGTGGAACTTGAGAGTGATTTTATAGAAAATATGCTAAAAATCAAATTCCAGAAGTTCCATTAGCTTCGAAATGTGAACTTTAGTCTAGAATTACTCTTGTTTCAGGTTCGGGGTTTGTCGGTTATGTTTTGAGTTGTTCTTGGAAAATACAGTTCAGTTGGAGTGAAAGTTTAACCTTAATCAACTTTCAAGGATCAGAGCATTGGATCGGAATTTTGACACTTCCATGATCTTCAAAATGTTAAATTTGAGATAATAAGGGTATCGATAAGCTTATCGAGGAATCCAAACTTATTTTGAATCTTTGATTGACTGTTAGTTCATGTTTGCTACATTGGATTTAGTCAATATTTCATTTAAACAATATCCAATATCTGTATCATCGATTTTATTGAGTCTATAATTCGATTTATGAGAGTATTGTGTACGTAGTTTGCGTTCATTGGACTCTAGAGTGATCCTGGGAGTCTGATTAAAAAAAACTTGTTGTTAAAAATCTAAAGGTTGAAAACTAGCGCCATCAAAACCAATGGCGCTCCAAGGGAGAATCCCACTTAAAGCTAGGATGCCTATATATACTTCAACTTTCTTCAATTCCAACTCAATTTCCTTTGTGTAACACCTTTGTTTACCCTTGGGGGATTAATTTAAGCCTAGTGCATCATCTATATTATAGTCAGAGCTTAGAGAAACCTATTATGATTATTTATTCTTCATTTTCAGGTAATTCCTAAGATCAATTTCATGTTTTATCTTATATAGAGTCTTTATCTTGAAATCCATTAGAGCATTCTGAAATCTTGTTTCAACTAGTTTTTCTTCGCCAACTCTAGGCAGGTTAAATCTCCCCTTCTTTTAGATTGAGTGTGAATAGCTAGTATATGGGGTTGGTAGCTATAATTGGTTTCCACTGATCATGTTATTTCACTTAATCTCCTTGATATGTTATTAGTTTAGTAATTTATCAGTTATCACCCTGCGGGTGGAGTACTATTGAACTACTATTTCTCTTATCTCTAGTTTTATCTCCTTAAGCACCCTTTATCTATACATTTATTAAAATGGAGACCTCATCATTATCCTGTTTGTCATATTATTATCCCTAGATCCTAGATAGTACCTATTTGGGTAGTACACCGCTATTTATTCTTTCCTGAATCTTGTTACTTTATTAATGATTTCTATTGGTATTCTGATTTGTTCTTGACTATAATTAGTGTATTCAAAACCTATTGTTGTCGTTGTTGAAATCTAGAGAGGGTAATGACCTAGTTATGAGATTTATGTTTGGTTTTTCTTGACTTACTTTGATCTATTATGTCATAAAGTTGTGTTGCATGGTATAATTTAGAATAAAAATATGACATATGGTCAAGACTTGTTACTTGACTCAATTTTGTAGCTGACTTGTTTTGCTAGCATGCATTAAATACCTGAAAAGAAATAAAAGTTGGTTACTCAAACAAATGGCATAACAATTTATTCATAAACCTAGATTTTTGTTAGGCTAACACTTGAAAAAAGTTCCTATTATATGTATACATTCCATGACCACATTATGGTATGGAGCTATTTTTTAGTGTATCAGTGGAATCATATTTATATAGGAATAAAAATTTTACACTAATTTACTTTTCACAACCACTTTGCGGGTATAGAGCTATTTTCTCACATGGATAAACTCTATTTTTTTACTTGCGACCGATAATACTGGAATAGTTCATAGATGATGCAATGAATTTTTGATTGAAATAATATCTACATGACCGAGCTTGGGTTTTGGCATCATTACCCTAACAATTCGAGTACTAGGATATTAGGCATATGGAATATTAATCCCTCCATGGTCCCTGCCATCCTAGGTCGCTATGTGAAGCATAGGGGAGTGATATACAAGGTTTTTGTAGTACAATCAGAAGTATCCTATTGGTCCTTCCCACCTGTGGTTTTCACCGAGGAGGGTGTTTGTGGTTACTTTGATTTATTTTCCAGCAGCCCCTTGCATTACATATTGTTCACATTTGGTTCTATATACCGGCCTTACAAAGGGATCCAATTGTGTTCTTGGTTTCTTGGATGTGCCTGTTGTATTTTTGGGAGAGTATCTAGATTTTATATTCCTAGTTAGCATATTGGACTATCCCACTGGTAGGGTGGGATGCTAGACAGAATTTTATCTGTTGTTCTATGTTATGATCTTTTATCTTTTAATTATTATCATTAGTATAGATTGTTGTACTTCCATTATCTTTTTTAGTAGCTGATAGTCCTGATCATAGTTGGTTACCATAATGGAACTACTGACATGTATCTCATTACCCTCAACTTTATCTCTATTGGTAGTTCTCCTTTGTTAATTATGTTGCTGTGGAATTTTTATAGTTATACTAGCCTCATACCAGAGTTTGCCTTAGTTTCTGTTACCTCTTTATCTCTACCTATTAGCTTTACATTAATTCTATAGTATATGTTTATCCTTACTATTTTTATTTTTTTCCCGGTGGCTCAGGTGCGTAATCTTCCTCCTCGATTAGTTCACTAGTTATCTTGTATATTTAGTTAGTTCTTTCGTATATCGATGTCTAGTTAGTTAGTTTTTTTACTTATTCACTGTATTTATACTTAGACTCGTTCCTTATAATCATTGTTCCCCTATTACCCTACTTGTAGAGTCTCTATGTTATATTATTTGCATTTTATGCATAACCCATCAGATCTATGATGCCTAATGGGTACCTGAGGTTGTTGGTACTCGTACTACACTTCTACCTCTTTTTTATGATTTAGGACCAAGTGAGGGTTATAATTAAGGATGCTCGTGTTATACGGTATTCTAGATTCCTTGAAGATCACAGTGAGCTCATAAGGTTTGGGCTACCCTTCTACATCAGCAACTGCTCTATCTCTACTTGTAGTTGGAGGTATCTTGTATTTTGTTTGTATAGTGTAGTTGTAGTTTATCTTATACTTAGATTTTTTTCAAAATACTGATACCAGGTCTTGTAATTGTTGTCATTCGTCTACATAATCTTCATTCTCCCCTTCTCTTCATTAGCTTTTCTGTTGCATGTTCTGAGGTACATCCAGTTGCTTGCCACTTTGGGCCTTAGGACAGGTTTGCCTACAAATGGGATTTTGTAGGCATCTTCGTGGACTGAGTTTTTGTAGTGACATAATTTCTTAAATTGATACTATCAGTTTCTCCCTTTCTTTTTTTTTTTTTTTTTTTTGATAATTTACATATTTAGTGTTAATTTTTTAAGTTGATACTAATCCTTTTCTCCCTTTCTCTTCTTTACATAAAATTTATCTATGAGTCCATTCAGACTCTTTATCTTGCATTTCTTAGGTATAAAACCAGTTCATTTAGTCATCAAATTTTGGTCCAAGTAGGCCAACTATTCCTAAATCTAAAGGACTGTCATATAAAATGGATTATTTTATGCACAAAGGAAGCTAATATACATTTTGAAGTTGATATAAAAAAGATATATAGACAATATATAGGAAAAGAGTTGTTATTTTATCTGGGTCGCAACCCAATTTTGTAACTAAGTCAACATAGAGGTAGCAGGCTCAAAAGAAAACCAAAATCAAATAGGTCAGAGCGTGGAGGCTATCTAAGCCATGCAATGCCTTCACCTCATACCTTCGATAGAACCCTTGGAAAGTTGTCAAGATTAGGCAAACCATCACCTCATACCTCCAATAAAACCCTTACTATACTAACTATACTGCTCATAGTTATTCCATTTTCATCATCAAATAATCTTCCTTATATAAATAATCCACATGATAATGATCAAATCAAATCAAGCCTACATACGATCATCAAAGTATTAAATATCATAAGTCCCTAAGTTTCTCCCCGATTTGGTTAGTTCTTATCTCCGGGCATGTAGGCTCATATAGGGTCTGTCTTGCATAGTTATCTCATATGTATAATGGTAGTACTGGTCCTCTTTCATCAAGATAGTTCCCTTTGTTCATGATTTTATTGATATATATCCAGCTGATTTGGATGGCCTCCCATCTGAGAGGGATATTGATTTTTCTAGTGAGGATGAGTCGAACACCAGACCATTTCTATTTCCCTGTATCTTATAGCTCTAGCAAAGCTCCAGGATCTCAGCATTTAACTACATGACTTTATTGTGAATGGGTTCATCCACCCTAGTGTATCTTTTTGGGCTGCTCTAGTACTATTGTTGAATAAAAAGGATAGGACTCTGCCTATGTGTATTGACTACACAAAGATAAATAAATTTACAATTAAGAGTAGGTATCCTCTATCATGTATCATTGTCTTACTTGATAGCTTAGGGTGACACTATGTTTTCAAAGATTTACCTGAGATTTGGGTACCATCAATTGAGGATTAAGACACTCGATATGTCACACCTCAAATCCCATTAAGGCGAACCGGCACCCGTTGCCGAAGAGGCTCGGGAGAACCAAGTATAATCATGTACTTACTATGCATTTATATGAATATTTAAGGGTACTGTCATTATAGATAGTAGGCTTCCTTGATTGTCAAGCCAAAAGAAAATATACATAACTTGGCCATTGGGGCCAAAATATTTAACACATGAAACACAACCACACTTTACCTTACATAGTGTACAAAGCCTCTAAACGATACATAATACTTAGTTAAGGTTGGGACAAGTCCCCG
>JBDJHY010290174.1:0-10080 GCA_039654485.1 Withania somnifera | reverse complement strand
ATTGTAGAAAAAATTTCTTTCCTTCTACTAATTTGCTAGGTTTTTTTAACCTCTTGTTGTTCTTTGTTATTTCTATTTCTAGTTTATAATACTAACAAAACTTGTTGCAAATATTGTTTCCGAAAACGTACTTATAATGTTCTCCACAAACTATTGCTCCAAGAAAGATTAAACTATCATTTTGCGATAGATTTTAAAGTCCGATAATAACTTTTCTACCTTAAATAATTAGAGATGAGAATTGCATTCACAGTTCACCCTACCCTCAAACTCCCAATTTGTCGGATTTCATGAAGTGTGTCATTGGTCTTGTTATGTACGTTTGAACTTGCATTTTACTTGAAAAAATTTAAATTATTGTGAATAAAAATTTCAAAAATTAGCCATTATAAATTAATTTTAAAATTTTTAAGTATTTCAAAATTAACTCATGATCAAATAAATATTTAAAGGTAGCATTTAACCTTTAAAAAACTAAAATAAATAGTTTTAACCGCTAAAATTTGACAAAGGCAGACTATAAAGGCAAGATAAGCCTAATCCTTTGGCAACTGTAATGCTTTAATTAGCCGCCTTTTGTGTATAACATTTGAGACTTTGATTTCATTGTCTTGCATATAGTCTTCACTCTTTATTTACACAAATGAAATGTCATATAAAAGTAGCTAGAATGAACACTAGATATCTCATCTTTAGTGGCTCCAAGTTGCAAATAAAAAAGTAAATAATAGTGCACGTGATGGTCTGATCAAGTCAATCCACGTGCTTTGCTCACTTGTATCGATAAACACCTTTTTATTATACTATGTCCTCCTTCAATAATAGTTATTTGCTGTCACATGTCTTTCTCTACACATATATATATACCCCACTATTAGGGGTATTTATGTCTACTAGGCTATGAAATCATATATGCAAAGTTTATATTCCTTAAATGATAATAATTCAATTGATTTATAATTTTCTTTTCATAGGTTTATATTCTCTTAAGATTATGTATGGTCAATTACTTATTTTCTTGAAATGTTACCACTTGACATAAAGTGAAATGGTTTTTAAGGATATTTTTAGTTTGTT
Organism: Withania somnifera; assembly: GCA_039654485.1. NCBI lineage: Eukaryota > Viridiplantae > Streptophyta > Magnoliopsida > Solanales > Solanaceae > Withania > Withania somnifera. The sequence continues at coordinate 9,003 of JBDJHY010290174.1, read as the reverse complement.
ATTGTTCGATGAAATTATCATTTAATTAAAATAAAAATCTCATAAAACTTTAATTTCAAGACATTTTTACTAACATATTTATATCTTATCAAGTTACATAGTGATAGACCGTGATGTTTAATTTAGTCGTCGTGCTAAAAAATTATTTGATTCAACCTACCTATTGAATTATATTTGTTTGGATTAGTTTCTTTTCAAAATGACCATCAAATACTGCGTATAAAATCCAAAAGAGAAAATCACATTTGTAGGTTACCTTGTTTTTTCGGTGCGTCAACTTAATTATAAGGTCAAAGTAAAATGAAACTAAATTCAAAGAATATATCACATATAAAAGTAGAGAATGTGAAAGCAGTATGAAGAAAAAAAAAAAAAAAAGAGTCAAATGACAACCAAATTAAGTTAAAAGACTAAACTGCGTCTATGTTTTCGAAAACACAAAAGAACAGTCCATATTGGAAATTAATAATATTTTAAGTAGTTTGTGATTATTGCAAAGTATAATTACCCACGAAGCAAATTGAATACGAACAAAGAATGGGCGGAAGGTGTCTACATCCTTTTTATCACGTTTCATAAATAAATAGTTTAATATATTTATTTATTATGTGTATATGTACGTTATTTTTGGAAAAGAAAGTAATCCTTGAATTACATTGACATGCTTTTTAGGGCATTTTGGTCAGTAAAATAGCGGGTAATTTAATTTGATGATTTATTCTTGAACTAGAATTACAACAGTTAAAATTTAAAATATTTGTAACATTGAGGCCTCATTGCATATGACTTACCTATAAAATTTTATTAGTTACTGTTATGAAATTTCATTAGTTAATAAACATATTTTTTCTCTCTAAAAGCTACGGAGAACAAATTATGCCGAGATTAGTTAGAATTCGTTTATTGCATATTATAAATAATATTCTAAGAAGTTGTTTACTAATAAAGATATTTAGTAGAAAAAGAATTTGACCAATCTCATTGCTACTTTCTGTCCTTTTTATTATCTTATCGCGAAGTAACTAATTTTGATATTATTTTAACATGAAAAAACTCTTATACTAATTACTAAATTTTGATATTATTTTAACATGAAAAAACTCTTATACTAATTACTAACTTTTGATATTATTTTAACATGAAAAAACTCTTATACTAATTACTAATTGTGATGTAACTTGCCCAAAAAATAATATCCAGACAAGAAATAAAGCAATAATAAATTCTTCTTTCAAAATTATTTATACTTGTATCCAATATACCAAACCAGGGTCTCGGAGTATTATTACCAGAGGAGTGAAGTCCAACAACCTTAACCCTGTCACTTTCATTCAGTACTCGCTTGTTCTCTGTGCTATTATACAAATTTCTTGATTCTACTCTCGCTTTCTCATTTTTTAATTGATTCACTAATGGCAACTAAGAGAAAAGATCAAATTCAATTATGAATCTTAAGTATGGGTTTAATTGGAACATGAAAGTGGCAACGCCATAAAAAAGGACCTTAAGCGTAATCCAATCTCTAAAAATAGCTCATGAGAAGGTAATCGTTCTATAAAATATACTGTTATATCCACCAATAATATTGGATGTACTAACACTTCCCGAATGTCTAGACTTTATTATTATTATTATTATTTTGGTAGGAAAGGATATTTATATTATACACTTGGACGTCCAGACTTAATATTAACAAACTGGTGCATGAAGAAAATAATATGGAAGCCTATATCCAGTAAAATATATAATGAAATAGACTAGCTAGACTCTAGCTAATACCATAATATCTACATAAAAATATACTATGAAATTAACTCATCAACCTCAAAAGTTATAAGCTCACGAGATAAAAATTATCCAAATAATATAAGAAGACAAAATTTCACATCGACCATCTATATGGAATATTACATCTCCTCCTCCAAATTCAGAACTGGTGCTTGAACAATATATATAATATGGAGGGCAACATTCCAAAATCAAAAGATTGGAATAGACTTGATCATTTTGGTACCACAGTTAAAAAAAATTAATCTTAAAATTAACTCAATCTCAAAAACTCAGTTGTCTCCTCTCAGATGATAGATAGAACTACTGTAAGTTAGGAGATGCTAACAAAAAGTAGCAAGTAGAAATACAAGGTTAGCTAGCTGTATTTAAGATTGTGAAGTTTAAGGACATCAGTCCATGATAACGATACTTGTTGTAACAGTGTTAAAAGTTGCTATTGAATAACTCAAATGTGTCAAAAATTTCAAATTGGATTGAGTTGAAAAGTAATTGGATGTCATGTCCACTATGCTCTTTAATTAATTTATACTTTGAGTGAAGCACTTGAAATTCAAAGAGAATCCGGCTGCCTGCTTTTTTTTATGTCTGCTCTTGCATTCCTTTCCTAATATAATTCAATAATAATTGGGTCAAAATATGTTTATCTTTTTTTTTTTTTTGAATAAATATAAGTTTCCAGCTGTATTATTTAATTTGTTAGTATTTCTCTTATTTGTCCAAATCAACTGTTTATAATTTCTCTTTCAATATTATCCTCTTTTAAATAATAATAATAATAATAATAATAATAATAATAATAGTATTTAGTCCTCTAGTTTCGCAGTATCATGTTAAGTCTTGATGAACTTCCCATCTCTCTCTCTCTTTTTTTTTTTAAAAAAAAAAAAGAAAAGAAAGAAGGAAAAAAATCTTTTTGTATTATATTGTCTTAGATTGGTAAATTCAGCATTTGAATAAATATTGTATTGTTTCTCATGGTTATATAATATTACAGAAAATTAAAAAAATAAAAATAAAGTAATGACGCATAACATTGATTTAACAATACGATCCAATAAAATTTAGGCATATATAAATTAACAACACAACAACAAAATATAATACAATAAACATATAACAACCAGCCAAACAAGTTGTAAATATTTCATTTACTATAGAAATCTATGAGTTACATAATATACTTATTTATGCCTTTATTCTTTACGATTCTCATTTGTAGTTTTTTTTTTCTTTTTTCATTTTTTTCTTATCAAATATTATAACGGAGGATGGAATCAAATCAAGGGTGGAAGAAGCTTCATCCGAACGTCCTTCGTAGATAATGAATTGCCTTGGTGACTTCGCCACTAACTACAACTATTTAATTTAATTTTTGTTTTTTTACAAAACATCTAATTAAATAAAATTAAATACTAAGAAAAGATTCACAGATATCCTAATTTAGGGTGGCAACAAAAAATGTTGCAGTTTTTGGAAATATACTTTGAATCAATTAGTTAAATACTTAAAGTCAAACTTTTTAGCACACGGGTGCCCTAGCATACATACGTACGTACGTATATATATATATATATATTCCTTTTGATTTTTTGTTTTGTTGATCCACATAACGTTTTCATAAAATAAGATGTATTCACATTGTATATATCCCATTTTTTTGCTTACAAGAAAATCAAGTGCATGGATGTGGTCCAATTATTTAATTAGTGGACTAATTAAATTAGTAAATAATTGAATTAGTGTTAGTTCACCAGTTGTCGAGTTTTTGAGAGAGTGGAAGTGCTATTCTAAAAAAAGTGAGAAGCTACACTTGATCAAGATTTTAAAAGAAAGTAAGTGGTTTTAAGGAAATGAAAAAATTAATTTTTTATAAGTTAAAAATATATAAATAAATAAATATATATATATATATATATATTTGGAAAAACTTTTTTAAAAAATGCATTTAAAATCAGTTTTCAGAGTTTGGTTAAACTCTGATTGCTCATCAATATTTATTTAAAAATATATTTGTTAAACACAAATTGTTTTTATAACAAAGCTGTTAATATACAGTACATCAAGATTACATAGAAATCTGATTTATATATATCCTTGGCTTCACGTCTAGAGAGTTGTTTAATTAAATATTACAAATCGACATCATTAAACTGTTTAATTTAGTTAAGCATTTTACTTTATGTTCCCAATAAAGGTGAATCCAAGATTTATATATAGAGTATCTTCTTAAATTCTAATGACGAAATTTAGAGACACTCGGATTTAATTAGATCCAAAGGACATAATTTTACTAGTGGTTGATGAGTTTTACATTAGGTATTAGAGCACCTCTGTGGCTCTGTGTGCAATATTCAATTATTGTGTAGCATCAGAGCCATTTAATTAGTCTGATTTTAAAATGGATTTAGAATTAACGCTATACACAAATTTTAAAACGGATTAAATCCTAAATATGTCATGTAAACTTAGATTTTAAAACTGATAATAAAATTAATAACCCGTTTGTTAATTTCAACATAAATAAATATCTATTGACTTTCTTCTCTATTTTTTATTTATTTATTTATTTTTAAATTTTGAACTATAAATCTAACTTTCGTTTGTTAAATCACGTTTTTTTTTAATAAGGATTGTAGTTTTTTCTGATTCGATATGACTGAGAAATTTTGTCTAGGACATTCTATCACAGAATTCATTGACCATCACACTTTTTTTTTTATGGTATGGCCGTGAGACCCCAAGCTAAAATTATAACGTGTCATCATATGATTAAGTAACGAATTTATTTCAAAAATATTGTGCTGGTGTCACTCACATTTGGAAAATAAAATATTAGACAAATGGAGTATGGTTTTCTCTATTATTTCAGCAGAAAAATAAGACTTTAGGAATTCCAAATTTGAAACGAAACTTGAAAAAAATGGGTAACGTTTATAGTCAAAATCAGTTAAGAAACAACTTATAGCTAAGTTCAAAACACACACACAAAAAAAAAAGATTCTCATAATTATGTGAAGGTAAGTAATTTAGAAAATAATTTGGTCATTACTCTTCTGAGTCAAAGCAAAGAAACAATTCATGTCTTATCAGAAAGACCATTTGATTAAAAAATAAAATTAGGTCTTTAATTTTCTTATCAAAGCACAAAGTTGTACAGTAATTGAGGTGACATTAGTTTAAGGCTTAACTTATTAATACAGTTTAATTTTTATTTATGGACAGTATAAAAATACTTACACAATAATTAGATTATTTATAAAATAGTTACACCTATTTGATTAGATTTTATTTATAGTGAAAGACTTTTTTTTTCAACATTCTGAATGTGTATAATTTAAATTTTTCTGCGTGTATATATATGTTCATTATCATAAAAAATTATGATATAACAAATAAATTAACGTCATGTTATAATGAGTAAATTTCCATGCACACATGCTTGAAATCAATCATGTAGTTCTTATCCAAAATGCAAAACTAATGTAAATATGGATATTTTATTGTGATATTGGAATATCACAAAGTCTCATATTTAACCAAAGCAAAATTGAATTTTATCTCCGAACAAATTGTTACATATATATATAGATGAAATTGATGTTTAATTTGTCTTGCTTTATTAGGTCAAAAAGTTTGTTCTATTTAATGTATACAAGACTAGACAAATTACATGTAATGGGTCAACTAGCTGAAATGACAGTACATTGATTATTAATGAAATTATTGTTAACGTTGAATAAATGGCTATACTTTCTTTAAAGTAAGACTGGCGTCTACCCTTAAATTAAATAAATAAATAAAAATGGCGTCTCTCATTCTTTTTTAATTTATCTTAAATCTTTGACTTTCATGTCGACAACTTATTTTATAACAATAGCAAGACATATACCCAATATATAATCCAATGAATAAGAATTTGAAGAGGGGTGGATATAGCCTTTATATATATTTGTGTATTGCAAAAATCTGTAAAAGTTCCAATGAATATTAAATATGAATCTTAATTTCAACATTATATTGCAATGAATTATTTATTACAAATCTTACAAGTTGAACCCAATGTATAATTAAACTCTTGAATTCGTCTTTGTGGTTAGAGTGGTGATTGATGTATACGCAAATTTTAATCAAAAATAAATTTATCATTTTTTTAAAATATGATTCAAAAGAAATACATAAGTAATAAAAATTGATGAAAATATTGTAAAGAAAATTATTAACGATAGAAATAATTGAGATTACAAAAGAAAAGGAAAAAACAAAAACAAACTAACGGTAGTAATTAAATCAAAGAATATGTCGACAATTTACTTTAATTAATTCGAAATCCTTAGTATATCACGTTTTCATATTCACCCTTCTCCAACTCATATTCCACTTAACTAACCATAATTTTTAATGCCATAAATTATGATTAATCATTGCAAATACATTGTAAAATTTTGTTTGAATAAAGTAGCAGTCCTAAAAGAAACGAGTTTGCTTTTAGTCACTTGTCACTTAGGTAGCTAACATTGCACTTATTAATTTTTTTATTGTTGTCAATTATATAGTGGAATTTTGCAATTTGTACTAGCTAGTACGTGGGGTCGTTGTTAGCTGATTTAGAGGTGCTGTTATATATATATATATATATATTTAATTTTAAGTAGTTAATAGAGTAGTATTTCATTCGATAGTTAATTAAAGAAAAAAAATGCATGTATAAAATTAATATGGGTTTGATTTACTATTTAGAAACACAAACAACTAATACATATTATTAGAAAATTTATATGTTATTTTATGTAAGATAGAACATCAAATAACTAACATGTTAATAATTATATACATGAACTAATCCCTACCTAATTAATACATGCATAACAAGCTACCAAACAACTAACTTGTAATTTTATAGTAACGTTCACATTCAATTGATAGCCAACCAGTGAACTACTTGTGTTGTTGTCGTCTAGCGTGATGGATAATGTATAATAATTTCGGGATAAAATATAAAATTATTTTATCTTATTTTTAGTTGGAGGTATTAGTTTATTTTGAGATTATTTATCCCATTATTAATCATACCTTAGAAAAGAGATAAATTATCCCATAAAATTTATTTTGAAATAACTAATTCCAAAATAATTTATTCCTAACCAAATGATTGGTGTGAACATACTTCAAACTTTAATATAATTGAAAATAAAGGTTTAAATGTTTTCTTTTTCAACTACAATCCAAAGTTAGGATGAGATGAAAGAAATTCTCTTCTTCTTCACTATTATCAATGAAGAAAATATTTATTCACTAAGATCCAAGCTCAGATATAAGCAGATTGATTAAACGATGAAATGTTCTGCTAATTCTGTAAACAAGATATACAGAGGCAACAAATAAATACGTTCTTATAACATCGTCATTTGTTAGGATAGTTTCTTGACTGCTATAAGGTATAATTTCCATCTGTTACATATAGCCAAAGGCATACCTAAGTTAGAAAATGGTAGATCGATATAAAAATTGTGTTCCTCCTTCTTTTTCTTAGCATTTATCTATGCATATATACATGAAATTAGTACAATATACGTAATAAAAGATAAACTAAATAAAATTTTGATGAATGTATCCTTTGTTTTCCGCCGTTGTTAACAAATGTATCTCAGATACATTATGTATTGTGTAACCACATATATCCCGTGTAATCATATGAAGCATTTCCACATGTATTCCGTGTAGCAATATGCATTCCGTCTCTTATAAAAAGCTGTAAAATCTAAAATTTCAAAAACTAGTGGTACTAATAATAATTAACTTCTAAAATAGTGTACTTTATGTACTTTACTCATATTTCTTTTCATTTGATATGTTGTACATAATCACAACTTAAAAGAAGTATTTCTAATAATTTATACAAGATCAAATACACTATTTAGAATTTAATAAGTATTGGACGAATTAAATTTTCACTCGTATTTTAGTCCATTTCAACTTAATTAACCTTGGCCAGTTCATTTATTAACCCAATCTATATAGTTGTCATCTCTACATGTGAAACAAAAATATTGTAGAAAATTGAGGTATAAAATCATGGTTTGCCGCTCAAAAGAAAAAGTGAAATGAAGGATGTGTTCTATTGAAGAATGAAAAAGTCTCACATTGAAGGTTAATGATATGGATGGTCTCCTTAAGGTGATGGTTTTCTTATAAGGTTTGGGCAATCCTCCTGCTCTTGATTTAGCTTTAGAGTGTGGGTTAAATCCAAAACCTAATTTTACATGATACCAGAGCAGTCCTGAGCTGAGCTAGGATATTAAAGAATGAAAAAATTAATGAGATCAAGACCTAGTTTTACAATTTCTTATAAACATGAAAATATTTTTTCAAAAAATATTTTTTTGGAAAGTAACTAATTTGCATGATAATATGTAAGTAGAAAATATTTTAAGGTGGGAATCGGATAGGCATGGTGGCTATGAATGGTGGGGATGGTTAGGAGACAATAAACAGAGGATAACACTTAATTGTGGAACTTGTTTTTTCCGTTTCTGTTGATAGAATCATTTTTAAAGAGAAACTATTTTATTCAAAAAATTTTATTGTCGTCTAATATGAAAAAATTGGAATAACATTCTCCTCCGTACCAAATACATCCGAAAAGGAAAATATAATAACATTATTGCCATATCCTACATTAAGATTTCTAACATTAAAATCATAGATAAGATTAATCTCATGATTCTTGAAATAGTCTCCACAATTAATATCTTAATCACTTTTGAAATAGTCTCCATAAGTAGAGTACTAGCTTATGCATACAAGTTCTCAGAAAACAAGCTAAGGTTGAATATCTTATTAGTAAATCCTACTAATAAACCATTACTCTTAATAGGATTATTACGTAATGTAATAAACTATATGCTTATAAAAAATAAAACTTCATAATATGTCACATTATTGATTTATTTCATATATATGCATACTACCTAATCTTGTTGACGAGGTTAATGAATTTTTACAATGATTTCAATTCCTTTTGTTTAAGTATAGTTAGTAATATAAATGCCTTATAATAAGAATTAATTATATAAGAATTGATATTGTAAATTCTTTGCGTAGTTATCGTTTTTGTTAATAACATTTCAAAGCTTAGTTAGCAAGTTTTGGACATTCTGAAATTACATCCAATTAAACTGTGTTGAACTCTTCGTTCAAGAAATTAATTACTAT
>JBDJHY010290144.1:0-10081 GCA_039654485.1 Withania somnifera | reverse complement strand
AGTCCTCCACTTCGGCTACAGACTACAGGGTTTGGTTCTCCTACTGGGTGGATAGTAGGTGCCATCATAACTCAGAGAAGTCGGGTCATGACACTGTTACTAGCACTAAAGGGCCAGACCCTCATTTTGATACTGGCACTAAAGGGCTGGGCCCTCATTTTGACATTTACACTGATAGGGGTGTGTCTCCGGTGATGTTATTGACACTGACAAGAGGTGTGTGTCTGGCACTTAAAGGGGGTGTGTGCACAAGGTTGATACTATTCTGCTTTACTTTCTTGAGCCCATGTGTATTTCTTTAGGTATGGTGTGTAATAATTGGGCTTAAAAGGGAGTTATGGTCGGTTTTACTGTGCTATTTGTGCCTATCGGTGGGGTGGGGTGGCAGGTATATGCTGTGCTAGTTGTACTTACTGTTGGTATGGGACACCAGTAGGTTTTTGTGTTTTTACTTTTATTCCACATTTAGTAGTATCCTTCTATTTGTCCTTATTCGTGGTTCTTGCGTACTTGGTATCATGGTTAGTGAGATTTGACTAGGCTGGAGTAGATGTATGTTTCTTTACCTCGTTACTAGTTCGAATTTTGGACTCTGTAGTTTGTATCTATTATGTTTAGCTTCCGTTTTTTTATATTAGTACATTTGATATCTTACTCTCTTTCTTATTATTCGTTTCACTACTTCCTTATTATTTATGTACTATTACCTGCCTGTTTTACTTCCTCGCTCTATTCCTCACATATTATTCTTAACCTAGTCGGCCGATGATGTTTACTGGGTACCTTGTTTTGTACTCATGTTGCACTTCTGTACTTTTTAGCGGTACAGATAGAGGCAGGGGTTATCAGCGTTGCTGTGATCATACGGAGTAGATCAAGTTGACTATGAAGATTATGGTAAGATTTGTCGTCCGAGTCGACGTTGGATTCCTTCACTTGGCTTGTTTTATTTGGTCCAAAGCACGCCCTATATTATATTACCTGTTAGGGGTGATTTTGTATTTTTTACCTTTCATTTATCTTGAATAGTAGCTCCACATGCCACTTACACCAGGTTTTGGGATTCGAGTTTGGTATGATTCCTTGTTGACTTTCGCTATTATTCGTTTTACCTTCATTTGCTGCCTTGGTTATCCTGAGAATTTATAGCCCATTGTAAATAGCTTTGGGCTGTAGGGTTAGGCTTATCTGCAGGAGGGTTGTAGACACCATCATGACCTGAGATTTTGGTTTGTGACACTGCCGGACTCTCCAGCTAATACCTGATCACTAATGGAAACTAAACCCTCATCCTCGAACTACCGCTACCGAATATGATCTAACAAGGAAGATCTGGCCTCAACACATTCTAACACTCTCATTGTGTTGGAAAGATCAAGTCTAGCCAATCGACTAGACACCGATGAAACCTCCACTGTTAATGACCTCTCTGAAACTGACAAGGCTTCTAGGCTACCCATACTCACTACCTTCAGGCTCAAGGCATCCTCCATAATATTTTCCTTTTCCTGACGATAGGGAATAGAAATATCATACTCTTTCAGTAACTCAATCCACCTTCGCTGCCTGGAATCAACTCCTTCTGGCTCATAATCTATTAAAGATTGTGATGGTCAGGAAAGATCTCACACTGGACTCCATATAAATAATGCCTCAAAATCTTAAGTGCAAGCTCTACTGCCGCTAACTCTAAGTCATGAGTGGGGTAGTCCTTCTTGTAGACCTTTTGCTGCCTTGAAGAATAAGCCATCACTCAACGCTGCTACATCAGAACACACCCTAAACCAACACAAAAAGCACCAGAATACACAGAGAATCCCTGAACCTCCACTGGTAATGTCAACACTGGTGCTGAAGTCAACAAGTCCTTGAGTTTCATAAAGCTAAATTCACAATAATCAGACCACTAAAAGGCAACTTCATTCATATTCAACTTTTTGATGGGTACGACAATTGACAAGAAACCCTCGACAAAATACCGATGATACCTAGCTAAACCAAAAAAAATCCAAATCTCAGAAATAGATATCAGCCTTGGCCAATCACGCACCACCTGAATCTTTGGTGGATCAACTTTAATTCTAGCCTTGGATACTACATGTCCTAAAAAAAGCTACAGCATCCAACAAAAGCTCACACTTTTAGAACTTGGCTTAAAACATGTGTTTTCTCAGTGTATGAAGAATCAATCTCAAATGATGCTCATGATCAGACCTAATTTGCGTATACACTAGTATGTCATAAAAAAAACAATCACCAAAGAGTCTAAGTAAGGCTTAAGCACCCTACACATCAAATCCATGAAAGCTTCTAGAGCATTTATCAGACAAAAGGACATGACTAGAAATTCATAGTGACCGTAACCAGTCCTGAATGCTGTCTTAGGAATATCCTGGTGGGTTGGTTAGAAATACATTGAGAAAATCATAAAAAATACAGATAGACTTAGAAGTAGAAAGTCAGCCTCAATATCATGAAAATATTTTAAATACGTTAAAAACCCTCTCCCTACTAACCTCCTAGCTTGAACGCAAGAAATAAACCATGTCAGTGTACGACTACTAGAAACCTGCCATACAATCGGTGATGAATCAAGCAAAGTTAAGGTAATGGTCTTGGTATAACAATCCAATATTGAATGGTGAGGGGACAAACAATCCATGTGCCCAACTAAAACATCAAAATCAACCATAAAAGCATCAAGTCTGCCCAAAAAATTTGTTCACTAATAGAAATCATACATGACCGGATCACCCGATCCATTACTAAAAAATCTCCTACAGTGGTAGCAACATGCATGGATACAACTAATACATTATTAGGAAACCCCAAACTGGGTGCAAGATAGGACAATCCATAATAGCATGTAGATCTAGGATCAATTAAGAATGATGTAGGTATAGAGCACACAGAAGTAGTACCTGTAATAACAGCATCCAAAGCCATAGCCTTAGGTCTAGAAAGAACAACATGCAAATAGAGATCACTACCATGATGACCACGACCATGACCACCACCCCTACCATGCTGGCCATCACTGGCAGTACATCATAGGGAGAAAACTAAATAGTTCCCTCTGAGTGAAATCTCTAGAAATAAGGCCTATGAAACCATACTGGAAACATGACCCTGATGTCCCACTATGAATGCAATCTATTAAAAAGTGACCCATAATGCCAAACTGAAAGTAGGGTCTTAATGGCACACTCTAGCTAGAACCTTGACTAAAACCTGTATGACCACCCCGTTGTGAAGATCTACATCCCCAAAAATACTGAGATGGAGGAGGAGATGAAACTTGTAAGAATGCTTGCATTGGCCTTTTGGATTGGCCTTGTGCATACTGAAACTGATCAAGGCCCCCAGAATGGGACCCACTAGAACCTCCCTGATCCCTCATCCACTTCTCATTGTGCTAATGCGACTCATGATAGAGGGCCTCCAAAGAGGTAGCATGATATACCCCCACCTAATATGGATGATTATCAGATACTAGCAAAGCTACAGCTTCACGGAGTCTGTCTCTCAACCATATGAAAATTTGCGAACTCTCTCATCCTCAGTAGGAATAAACACCACACCATAAACTGACAGCTGGTGGAATTGAGCCTCATACTCCACCACCGATGTCAATCCCTACTAAATCTTCCTAAACTACTCTCTCAAGCGCTCTCTCTAGTCTCTTGATACAAACTTTCTCATAAATACCTCATAAAACTCAGTCCAAGTCGGTTTGGGCAAACCTTCTTGTTTGCATACCACAAAAGCTCTCGACTGCTACTTAGGTGCACCACACATTTAATAGGTGGTAAACCCTACACCTTAGGTGTTTAACACCCTAATTTTTTTCAACCTTTCATCACACTTAACTATGAACTCATGCGCATCTTCCCTTGGGACTCTAGCAAATTGAGGGGAGTCCAACCTCAAAAATCTAGTTTGGAGCTTCTACTCTGAATCTGTCATAGTTGTCTATTGCTCCACTACAGGAGTAAAAAATGTTGTTAGGAGGACCTGAGCAGGTGGAGGAATATCTGTTGGAGGAATATGAGGAACTGGCTGCACGAAAGGAACTTCAGTTGCAAGCTATAGGGCTAGAACGGTTTTCTGTGTCCCATAGGTCAGGGGACCAACATAGGCACTGAGAAACTACCATAAGATGTTATGGATATATGGAGGAGGTGTTCCAACAGGCATTGGAATAGGTACTACATCAGGCGTACGACTGGTACTGTAATGGTTGGAGCAACAAAAGTAGTAGCAGGAGTAGGTACTTCTGCATATGCTCTGGACTTCCTCTTAACTGCCAATAAACGCGTGTGAGGTATCTGCAAAAGAGTGATAACATTGTTTAAGAACTTTCAAGAAACCATCAAGAATATATGCAAGGTACAAAATTCAAGAGAAAGTGTTATTTTCCTAAATGTCACTACAACCTCTCTAAGATAAGACAAGGATGTCTGCGCGCTGATCCACAGGACTCTACTAGACAATTGTTCTATACATTAGCACTGACGAACCTAGTGCTTTGAGACTAATTTGTCACATCCCAATTTGTCGGATCATGATGGAATCTATTATATCAATAGTAGCAGAACCAACCTTGTATTCCGAAAATGAAGTGGAGGACTACTATATCAAAAGTGAAAAACACAAGTATAATAAACAGTATATGAATGAAGTAGAAGTTAACAGAATCAACAATTCCCAAAAACACGATATTATTGTAATACTAAATTGATAAGTACAGAACATAGAATCAACAGTCTAACACAAATGTATATATGAAAATACATAGAGATCAATATCAATACTGAAGAGAAGCAGGAAAATCTGGATGCCAAACTCACCCGGAGTCTCTGAAAACCAAACGGATTTGTATGAACAATAAGTCTGTGAGTCAAGGTCGGGCACCTGTAGTTGGATCTGCACATGGAAAGTGTAGTATGAGTACAAGTTGCTGAAGCAACCTATATCTAGTAGGCTTCAAGGCCCACTAGGCACATAGTAAAAATAAAAGCATTAAATAAAATAATACAATAAAGTAGGGTAATAGAAGAAAATAGTACATCATTGAAGCTAGCTACTCAGATACTTATCATGTAACAAGTAGAACATATATCGCTAGTTAATCATATAGTAGGATTTTAGGTAATGTAGGAATATGTACCCATAACTAAGAACCAAGTAAAATATAGGGAGTGAATATGGACGGTTTATTGGTAACCTTAAGTAAGTAAAGGATGAATAATCAATAATTTAAAGATCAATTATCCCACATATACAGAAAGTCTCAAAAGTAACCCTAAAGTAACTAAACAATAAATCAACAATATGATAAATGAATTAAAAACAGAATCACGCTCACCCATAGGCCTCCCATACGACTAGGGGTACACTAAAGAAAACAAGTGTAGAAAAGTAACTATACACCATGAAGTAACCAGCCTCTATCGTCACCATATATCCTCGCATCCCCTACCATAAGCCCTAATGTATCCAATCTAAGGTCAATGCCTCATATACCTTAACAGTTTCAATAAGTCATAATATCAACAAGTATTGGCGTCCCACGTCTCAAAATTGTAATATTGGTAGGTTACAGCATCCTATGCCTCAAAGCTTTATTATCAGTAAGTTATGGCATCTCATGCCTCGAAAGTGCTAATATCAGTAATTTATGGTGTCCCGCGAATCAACAGCTATAATATCAGTAAGTTATGTTGAATGTGATAGAATTAAAAAGTTGTACTCACTGCCATACAATGACAGACTTAGGTGCCAGTAGTTGTACTCACTGCCAAACAGAGTCATTCTCAAGTCCTAGCATTAATTAGTCAAATGATATTTCCTGGTGCTAGGGTGAACATCATAGGCTAAAACAGTTAGAAATAGTAGTACTGGGTGCTCGTTACACTATCGAGTATAACATCGTTAAGAGGTTATTTACTTATATTATTATTAGAATATTCTAGTTTGTTAGTCTATATCATTATCCTTCATTATTCCTATAATTGGTATCTAGCCTCCACAACTCAATAATCCTGTGGTGACACTAGCCCAGCCCTAATGCACTTTCATCAGAGCCAATGACCCAACTTTTCATATAATGAATGCACAACACATCAGCAATTATATACATAAACATGAAATGACAACCACCTTTGCCCCACACGGGTATTACTAGAAAACTCCTAGGTCACATGCACCGTATTAATCTGAATTCCAAAATTAATAGGGAATGAGAAACAATCCAAGAACGGTCTAAAGTTACTATAATGACTTAGATATGGAACCCACATATGCTATTTAGTACATATATTAAAGTTATAAACTAAGAGATAGCCCTACGGAGCCTACCTTTTGTCCGATGATAAAGCTCTGTAAACTTGCAAATGTCACTCTGACTGTTATCAAATGAACCCCAACTACTCAGAAACTTGTGTAATAGTATTTCGTATATAAATACGAGTTTAATGCTATAAATTATGCCAATTTATGGACTGAGACCTATGAGCCCTGCTAGTCGAAACTAAAAGTAAACTCTACGCTGGGGTTCCCAATGTTACCAAGAACCCGTGCTCCAAAATTGAGCACAATTCGAGTAAGGAAAGACCCTTGAACAGCCCACAGAATATTGAGTATAAAGAGGTTTAAAGATTCGATCTTTATGGAATTATACATTAAAATTAGAAAATGAAAGATCACTACGAAGTAACATAGCCCTAATGAAGAAGGATTTACCCCACAACTTCATGTATAAGTGGCGAAATCAAGAAATCAATACTAGGACATCAATAGAGGAAAACCCCCAATTTTCATGGAATTAATTGGATGAAATTACTTCCTAAGTGTGAGGAAGGTGGATGAGATCTTCAAGAAGCTTTTCTATGGAGTTTGGGATAGTTTCCAAAGTAAATTTCCCAAAAAGTAGAGAGAAAATGAGAGAAATATTGATGAAATAATGAACCAAAAATGGGAGGGAAGTTAAAGAAATAAGCCTCAGTAATGATTTATCGGCCATTTGTGCCAATAAATTGGCATTCTCCTATCAATGGAAAATATGGGCGGGTACCAATATATCGGTACAAAGTATTTGATATATCAGTACTTGCCAATTTATCAGTACATTATCCTATTTATCGGCATCTACCTATTTTTGGGCATACTGTCTAATTTATCGGCACTTGCTGATTTATCAGACATCAATAAATTGGCATTTTGATCGATAAATCAGTATGTGCCTGACCTAGCAACATAACAACTTTTAGAAATTTCAACCAAGGATTCAAAATTAAAATATAGGTCAATTTTTGAAAACAAAATTTGTATATTATGTGAAAAACACATGCCAAACTCAACAAAATTAGCGAAATTGACATCGGAGGTTGTTTGAACGATAAAGACTCGCATCCAAGATTTAGTCAAGATGAGTAAATTTCCAACTTTTCACAAACCAACATAAATCAATCACAGACATCTTAAAAAATGTAACAAGGGTCAAACTTTTAGCCTAAATTCACCATTTCGAAACTAATGGAAGCATCAAATTCTTTTCCGGCACTCTGAACATCCAAACACCACTCAAGCTCCAACTTTTAGCTTTAAACTTAACTGAAATCCACAAATGAACACAAATTGCAAACAATAACTCTTAAATACAAACTTAAGGCCAATATTGACTTTTTTGGCATTTTGGAGCTGATGAAATGCTCTATAATGAAAACCATCATGTAATTATCATAATTAAAAATGAGGTTCATTACAACATTCCACAAGCAGGCATAGACGAGGAGGAGAAAAAGAGATTTTATGAGAGTTTAGAGTATATGGTGAGAGGAGTGACCATTGCTAAAAAGCTTTTTATTAGAAGGAATTTCAAAGAGAATATTAGGTCATCTCCTAAGGGTTATGTTGAGGTTTATGAAGGCTTTGGTTTAGGGGAAAGATATAAAGGAATAGTCTTACGTTTGGATTTTAGTACAAACTTTCGGTTCGTGGTTCTAAATTTCAGATATTCAAAGAAGGAGGAAGATTCAGTTACCTTTCGTATCTCAGTAGATAACAGTCAGTTATAATTTTTTCTCCTTAGTATAGAGGTAAAAGTATTTGTATAGATTGTTGGGTCATCCTGAATGAGAACCTTTTAACTCAGAATCTGCTTTTGGTAATGGATTTTGAGATAAAGATGATGAGGAAGAAGAGGGTTATGGATGATCTACCTAGGATCAGATGGAGAATCTTGATGATAGCCAATTCCTTAGAAATAAGGGAGAGGTTGATGGATGTAGTGGCTTGGGAGAGTAGTGGGGATACAAACAGTACGTAGGCTAACTCTTTCTATTGCATTAGGGACATAAATAAAGAGGTGTTGGGTGTCTCATGAGGTTATTAGGGTACATATTAAAGGGACTAATGGTGGAATGTAGAAGTTCAAGTACAGGTAGAGGCGAAGGAGGGTTCTTATAAAAAGTTGGTATAGAGTGAGACCAAGGAGGAGAAGTGGCGGGATAGGGAAGAGTATATAAAGGTGAGAAAGGTGGCAAAGTATGTTGTTAAGAAGCCAAGACACCAAATTTTGAGAGACTTTATACAGAATTAAAGGATGTATGCAGGGATAAGAAATTATACAAGCTATCCAAGATGAGGGAGAGGAAAACCCATGACCTTGACCAAGTGAAGCATATCAAGGGAATGGATGGTAATGTTTTGGTGGAGGATGTTCACATTAAGAAAAGATGACACTCATATTTCCATAACTTTTTGAATTGTTTTGGTTTTTGCTACTTTTGGTGGTGTTTTTTTTTTTGCAGACTCATCTAAGTGCTTTCCTTTTGTCTCATCATTTATCTAGTAATCATTCAATTTTTCCCCAAAAACTACACAAACATTGTGTTAGGTAATCTGGAGCACTCAGAGTGGTGTCTCGATTATGCTTATTGTTGGTGTATTATGTTGGAGAAGGCTAAGAGTGCTATTTGTACGATGTGTAAGGGTAGAGTAATTGGGTCATATAATATTCCAGTGAATTTTTAGAAGAGCTCAGGTTGGATAGGTATTGCATGGCCAGCCGAGTGGATTAACATCATTTTTAGGATGACAAAGATACCTAAAGTGTGGAGATAAAGTATGATGATCCCCCTATACAAGAACAAGGGTGAAATCCAAAATTACGAATACTAGATAGGTATCAAGTTGTTAAGACACATGATGAAAGTGTAGGAAAGGGTAAGGCAATTGAGGATACAAAAGATTGTTACTATTTTTGAGAGTCTGTTCGTATTTATGATGGGACACTCAACCACAGAGGTGATCCATCTTGTTAGGATATTGGTAGAGCAGTATAGTGAAATAAATAATGATTTACATATGATATTCAATGATCTACATACTGGTACCTTTAGTTTATTTTTTGGGGATATAGGCTCACGACCTAATTTAGGCCCAGTTTTTGGCTCAGTCCATGATTTTTCTTAAGTTGTACTGTTAGACTCATATTGCTCTTTAGATTCATATTTTACAATTTTGGAGTTATTGGAGATCGTTTACTATTAGTGAGATGATATTTAGGATTTCTAGTGCACTAATCGTCAGACGATAGGTAGGCTCTGTAGGGATTTCTTTAGGTGTATATCTTTCACAATTGTACTGAATAACATATATCGATTGGGTTTTATAGGTAGTTACCGTGTACTTGGAACACCTTTTCACCCTATTTCATTTCCCGTTCTTTACCTTGATTGACTCTTGATGTAATATGAATCTCGTGTTTTAGTGTTAGCCTCATGATGGATTTAGGGTGCTTGTGGAATTAGTAGAACATTGATGCATGGGTTGGTTTTTGTCTTTTAACCTTGAGTTTGGGCTGGTGTATTATGCTGCTAGTTGTAGCTTAGTTGTGCCTATGCCGGTCATAGGTTAGCTGTAGATATTGTTGTATTGTTCCATTTATTCTATGAGATAGTGAAATGCAAGCCTCATTCTAAGAGTGCATTGGGTGTTGGGTCCAATCTCACTCTTTGACTATCAAGCCATGGAGGTTATTTACTTGATATAATAACAATAACAATGAATAATGGCA
>JBDJHY010290133.1:0-10081 GCA_039654485.1 Withania somnifera | reverse complement strand
ATGAACAATTCGGGTGAAATTGGAAAATACCATATCTAGTGACCGATAAATCGGTCAAAATGGCCGATTTATCAGACTATATGCTGTTTTATCGACAATTGATAAATCTATCATTTGGATGATTTATCATCCAGAACGACCGATAAATTTGTCATCTGAAGCAGACTAGCTATAGGAAACCAACTATATTTTTCAACTTAGAATGAGCCCCCAGGGTGTTCGGAACCCCGTGCTCACAAATCATATATGAAAATATACTAAATTTGATGTTTTAGAATCATTAGAACCATCAAAACACGAGTCCGAGGTCTCCTCGACTTGATACCCATTAAGGGCTTAAAAACTAACTTTTTGTCAAAAGGTAAAAATGCTCACGAGGGGGGGTTACGAAAAATAAAAGGGACCTTATTCTAGGCTAAAAATCACCTCCCGAATATAAGAGATCCATCATATTTTTAATCTGGGTACTCTAATTTCCAAGTTGACCAAAGTTAACTATTTCACTTAAAACTCAACTTTATCCCGTCCAATCACCCAAAATTACCACGAATGTCCTAAAATAAAAAATGAAGGTGCTAATAAACCAAAGTCGACACTCTGGAGTTGATAAACTGATAAATTTCCATTTTGAGGTCCCAAACTCTAGATGGTCCCTAAAGTTCCTTCACCATTTAAGTCAAAAATATCCAAAATACAACTCGAAAGCCGTCCCGTTCCTGAACCAATTATGGAATTCTGTTTAGTATAATGAAACTACGGGAAGAGTAAAACAATTAATATGCCTAAAAAATAGAAAAATAACCTTAAGGGTTATTACAACATCCACCCCTAAAAACCATATTCGTCCTTGAACATAAGAAAGAAGAATTACCTAAAGCATAAAAAAGCTAAGGATACTGGATACATATATCAGACTCAATCTCCCAAGTAGCCTCTTTGACCGTCCTGTGCCTCCACTGTACCTTCATAGAAGGTACCTCTTTGGTCCGAGTCTCCGAGCCTGCCTACATAGAATCACAACTAGATACTCTTCAAATGATAAATCTAGGCCCAAACTCATAACTATCCCACTGAAGCACATGAAACTCATCGGGCATATACCTTCGAATCATAGAAAAATGAAAGACCGGATGCACCGGGGACAAACTAGTTGGCAAGGCTAACTTGTAAGCCCCTCTCCCTTATTCTTTAGAATCTCAAGAGGACCAATGAAAAAAGGACTAAAATTCCCTTTCTTCCCAAATCTTACCACACCCTTCGTGGATGACACCTTCAATAATACTCTATCACCCTTCATGAACTCCGATGGCCTAACCCTCTTATCAGCATAATATTTTTGCCCACTCTGGGTAGAAAGTAGTCGGTTTTAAATCAATCTAACTCCACATGGATTTTTGCAACAAATCTATAACCCATGACCTCTACTCTGAAGTCTCAAACCACCCAATCAGAGATCTACATATCCTACCATATAATGCCTTAAAAGGCACCATCTGAATGCTTGAATGATAACTGTTGCTATAAGCAAAATTTGTAAAATGTAAGAATAGGTCACAATAACCACCGAGTTCAATAACAAATGGCCACAACATATTCTCTAACACCTGAATATTGCGGCAGACTAGCCATCGGTCAGAGGATGAAAACCTGTGCTTATATCAACTGAGTACCCATCTTATGCTGCATAGTACTTCAAAAGTGTGAAATAAATTGAGTGCCTCAATCAGATATAATGGATATCAAGACTCCATCCAACAGAAACTATATGGCTAATATAAATCTGAGCCAACTCCTAAGCACTATGCTTTACCTTCACTGGAATGAACTGTGCAGACTTAGTCAATCGATCAACCACTACCGAAATGGAGTCATTACCACCAGATGTACTAGGAAACCCCATAATAAAGTCCATAGCTATGCACCCCCACTTCCACTGGGGGATGGACATCCTCTGTGACACACTTCTTCGCCTCTGGTGCTCAAACTTCACCTGCGGACAGTTCAAGCACCTAGCGACAAATTTTGTAATATCTTTCTTCATGCCGCACCACTAGTAATGCTGACTCAAATCATGATTCATATTCGTTGCCCCTGGATGAATGGAATATCTAAAATTATGGGCCTCTTCCAGGATCAACTAAACCAAGTCATCGGATAAAGGACACAAATACAATCCTTAATCCTCAAAACTTCCTCTGAGTCCAATAAGACTGCCTTACCCTCACCTCATAACACCTTATAAAAAATGGTCCTCAACTTAGCATCATCAAAATGAGTTGCCCGAATCTGCTCCATCAACAAAGAGTGGACCTCCATACAAGAAAGGACACCACCATCCTCAGAAATCTAGAATCTCACTAGACCATTATCTATACTGTGAACAAATCTATCTAAAGGATGCTCCTCAATCAAAATAGAAGCCAAACTACCCATACTCAAGAAATTCCTGCTAAGGGCATCCTTCACCACATTGGCCTTGCCTGTGTGATACAAAATAGTAATGTTATAGTCCTTTAGCAACTAACAAACGGCACAACCTCAAATTAAGATCCTTCTATCTGAAAATTTACTGAAGACTCTTATGATCTGTGAACGCCTCACAATGAACTCCATAGAGATAGTGCCTTTACAACTTCAACATAAACACCACCACAACGAACTCCAAATCATAAGCAGGGTAGTTTTTTTCATGCACCTTCAAATGCCTTGAAGCATAGGCACCACCTTACCCTCTTGCATCATCACTCCACCCAAGTCAACTCTAGAAGTATCACAATACACGGTGAAGCCTTTTCCCTCCATGATCAAAGTAAAATTAGGAGAAGAAGTCAATAAAGATTTAAACTTTTGAAAGATTTTCTTGCACTCGTCTGACCACTAAAAAGCTATAATTTTTTGGGTCAACTTAGTTAAGGGAGCTATAATAAAATAGAAATCCTTCACGAATATCCTCTACTACCCGCTAGCCATCTCAGTCGGTAAGTAGGTCTCACCCAATCATGCACAACCCCAATCTTGGACAGATAACCCTAATACCCTCTTTGGATACCAAATTCCCCAAGAATACCACAGAACTAAACTAGAACTCACACTTGAGAAATTGGCATATAACTTCTCCTCTTGAAGCCTCTGAAGTATAGACCTCAAGTGTCAAACATGATCAACCTCTGCCTCTGAATAAACCAAGATATCATCAATGTAAACAATCATAAAAGAATCTAAATACGGACTAAACATGTATTTGATTAACTTTATAAAAGTGGCGGGGGCATTAGTGAGCCCGAAAGACATTACAAAAACTCATAGTGGCCATATCTAGTCTGAAAAGTCATATTCTGAATATCCAAAGGCCTAATTATCATTGATGGTATCCGTCCCTCAAATCAATCTTAGAAAAGATAGATGCACCCTAAAGTTGGTCAAACAAATCATCAATGAAAGTCAAAGGATACTTGTTATTCACATTCACTTTGTTCAACTTCCTATAGTCAATACACATACACAAAGAACCATCCTTTTTATTCACAAAAGGCACCCCAAGGTGAAACACTAGGATGAGTGAAGCCTTTGCTAAGCAAGTCCTGCAGCTGATCCTTCAACTCTTTCAACTTAGCGGGAGCCATACATTAAGGAGGGATTGAAAAGGACTCAGTTACTAGCTCAAAATCAATACCAAAATAAATATCTCTATTAGGAGTAATGCTAGAAAAATCAGTCAAAAACACATCAACAAACCCACTAACAACAAGGACCGACTTTAAGGAAGGGGGATTAATATTTACATCCCGAGCAAAGGATAAATAAGATAAACACACCTTATCAACAAACTTCTAATCCTGAAGGAAAAATATAACTCTTAGAGGATACGACCCACACGTACCTTTCCACTATACCTTCAGAATACCAGACATGCAAGAAGTAACAGTCTTGGCATAAAAAAGGGCAGCCTGCTGCTCTAAGCTCCCATTATTCGCGGGGTTTGGAGAAGGTTTAAACCACAAGGGTTTATTGTACACAGTCTTACCTTATATTTCTTCAAGAGGCTGTTTTCAAGGCTCGATCCCGTGACCTCCTGGTCATATGGAAACAACTTTACCAGTTACTCCAAGGCTTCCCTTCTAAAGTAACAGTCTTTGCATGGGAATCTAAAATAGCATAATATGGGAAAAGATAATCATACCCAAAATGACATCAAAATCTATCATACTAAGAAAAACCAAGTCAACCCAAGTCTCGTACCCCAACAAGACAAAAAAAGGGGATCAGCACACCCGATCCACCAATAAGGACTAACCCATGAAGGTATACACACAAAAAGGTATGGATAATGCATCAAATAACATATCAAAACCAGTGGTAGAGTATATAGATATATACAAGTAGGCAGAATCCGGATCAAATAGCACAAAAGAAATCCTAAAGAAAACTAAGACGATACATGTGATCATGACATTAGAAGACTCAGCCTTAGGTCTCCCCGAAAAGGCATAACACCACGTGCTCCATATTTGGGATGAATTAGAGAATAACCATAACCTCTTTTTTCCTGCTATGTACCCTTGGCAATATGTGTACCTCTCCTTATCTGTCCACCTTCTCTACCTCTACACATAGGTACCGGTGCTATAACTAGAGCAGGTGAGGTCTTAGAAGCCTACTAAGACACTAAATGTAGTGCTGGGTACACTACCTCTATGTAACTAATATCACCATGGGTAAAGCATGCCATGGAGGCTATATGATGATGTGAAGAATTTTGAGACCCAGAATAGCCACCCCATCTTGAGAACCTCTAATAATACTCTTAAGAACTCTGTATCGAGCTAAAAGCACTTTGAATTATATGACTTGTGTTAGAGGTATGAATGGCTTCTTAAAATATCATCCAGAGGTGAGAATGACCAGAATGATGAAAGAACCTCTACCCCAGATGGGGCATCTGAAAATTGGCTAGATGAACGGGGCCTCTTGCACCTACTATTACCAAAGTGGACCCTACATAGCTTCTCAAAACCTCTAACTGCCTCAATCATACCATGCAATATGGCTCCCTCTATTGGAGACTGTAAATACCAAAGTCTAGATATGAGCAATCAACCCTCTCATAAATCTTGCTATATTCTCCTGCTTATTTGGGTAGATAGCCAAAGCATGTCTAGGCAGCCTATAAAAGTGAGACACATACTCATCAACAATCATCCGCTACTATCTCAACTCATCAAACTATCGACACAGACTATATCTAACACTGTAGAATACATATTAGTCCACAAAAGTTTTATTGAATATCTCCCAAGTCATAGGAGGAGACCTAACTAGTCTAGAATCAACATAAGAATGCCACTACTGTCGGGGTATCCTTTGAAGATATAAAACTGTATAATCTACCCCATGCGTCTGTACCAACCCAACATTGCGGAGTAGCTATAGAAAGTGGTTAGAAACTCCTATAGATCCTCAGTCAGCCCACCGTGAAACTACAGTGGGTCCATCTTCTTAAACCTCTCATACCGCTGCAGTTGCTCATCAGACATCATAGAAATGATTGTATTTGTAACCCTAACCCATGGAATATGAAGCTCATAAACTTGATGTAAAATTGGTGGATGCCCCACCATACCTTGAACTACTGGCAGCTGTCCAGTTGGAACCTGAACCTAGGATGGCTGAACTACCTGAACTGGAATCTCTGGTGTATGGCCCATCGGACCATGAACTCTTAAAATATCTTATTGATATTGGGTAGCTGACGTAGCCCTAGTCTACGAACCCTGGGGTGTACTACTCTATTCCATACTCTTAATTACCCCAATAACTCTCATCAATGTATCTTATAACAAAGGGGTTGCAACATACCTCTAAGGAATCTACTCCTCAGCTCTATCCATCTCTGGCTTAGTGAAACTGCCCTAGCTTTACGCCTTGCTTGGGCTGCCCATCTAGCCCTACATTAGGCTCTACCTCGGCCCCTAACTCTGCCTTTGCCTCTACCCCTTGTTAGCTGGCTCAGGTATATATCGGGGCTTATCAACTCTATCGGTTGAAGCCCTGGTCCTTAAAATATGTTGAATAAAAAACACAAGAACTCAACACTCAAATCAACCACACTAGATAGAAATGAAAGAATGAAAAGATATTTTCCTAGAGTTTTATAGCCTCTTGAGGATAAATACAGACGTCTCTGCACCGATCCACGAGAGTCTACTAAACTTGGATTGTATACAGTGGGACCTATGACCTAGGGTTCTAATGCCAAGTTTTCACAGCCTAGAAAATGAACTTAGAGGAATATACCTTCCTAAACCCTATAGGTCAACCAATAATTAAAAGTAAACTAAAATCAAAAGTAAAATATATAAACACTCTAGTCACAAGAAAATATAACCTTATATATCTAAATATATAAAACCCAAAGACCAGGTTGCCATTATTTTACAAGCCACCATAAAATGTTTACAACGGAAAATAAATTTCTAAAATAGAGTTTTATAAAATAAAGACACTAGAAAGTAAATATAATGAGAAGTCTCCAGCAAATGATGAAGAGTCAATAAGCTACCTCAGAATCCGCGAACTGCTCCTAGAAAGAGGGGAGATTGAGGAAGTCATTAAGTTTGGGGCTCAAAGCTTGAACAAAAGTACAGAAAAACAAGGAGTGAGTATAAAACAACGGTGCTTAGCAGCATCATCGACTGTTTCAACTATAAAGAAAAAACTAAATCCCTAAATCCCAACCGATTATTTGATATACTACAACATGTAACAGTTTCTACACTAATACAAAAGCCCAATCAATAGTTTTAATCAGTATCAACAAAAATCAATCAATATTAGGTAATGTCAAGGTATCAGTCAGTATCACATAATCCCAAGGAATTAGTCAATATCAAATAGTCTTAATGAATTTGTGAATATTAGATTATCTAAATGAATCAATCAATATTAGATAATCCCTATGAATAAGTCAATATCAAATAATCTCAATGAATTAGTCAATATGGACATACAATCAATGCCATAAATTAAATAAATGCAATGCAACATATAAGTGGCTCAATGTATTTCCATATCATGTACACACCTGCTGACATTTATCTATGTATCAGCCAGGACTCGTAGGGGCGGGGGGCTTTCGAGGTCCATATTCTAACACATATATAGACCTTATGTATGGGCCTCAGGCTATCCAATCAATATCTTAGATTTATGGTAAGAGCCTCAAACTGTATATCTATAACGTGGACCACCGGTATGAACCATGAACCTTTTATCCAAATTAGACATTCGGGATGGGCCTCGGACTGTCTATCCAAATCATTTACCATAGTTCACAAGATATAGTCTAAGTGTCATATTCAATTATTTCAAGGTGAGACATAATCATGCACATGTCATGGGCATATTACAGTTTTGAATTCAAATCAACAATATCGGCCTCTCATCAGTATCTATTTTCTAGAATATCTTTTACACCTCTATTTAGCCTCCCAGACATCACAATTTTTTTTAAAAATATAATGGTGCAAATAATATATCAAATCAATTTCAACAAGTATACACTTAAGCCCCATTTCGTTATCAAGATATCATTTCCAACTACACGGCTCAAACCAAGCAATTCATAATCCAATTCAAATACATATATGATTCAACAATTTCATAAAGTATTCACATTATTTCTACTTCTTCATTTTAGCCCAATATGCTTGATAATATCAACCCTGAAGTATCCATTTCTCTCAAATCACAAACAATAAGCAAGCAATCATTAATACTTTATAGATAAACCAAATAAACCTCAACTTTCCTTAAACTTCGAAGAACATAGTCACTAGAGCATCTTACCTTTTGAAAATCCTCTAAGCATACACAATCTATTCAACAACCAATAATACACAATAAAGAACAATTATCACTATCCACAAACTCACAATTTCAAAGCTTATTAAAAAACTAACCCTGATCCCACAGGGTCAAAACCAAAATTGCATTGTGAAAACATGTTACTTGATACTTGGGAATCTGGGTATCAAGTTTGGTTGAAAACCCAGCTCAATTCATGGTTTAATTCATTGAGATAGAATTTTTGATTTCACAGGAGATTTTTTTTGTTTTTTCCATTGAAATTCTTGATTTCCAAGTTAAATTCTTGTTTAAATGAAATAGATAGTTTTAGAAATTACTCGGTAGTTTGGACTTGAAATCCCTCTTTGTTATTCTCAAATGTGAGAAACTTGCTTGGTATGTAAAAATATGAAAATTTAGGAGAAATTAAATAATTTCATATCTATAATAGCAGTGACCGCTAAATTGGTCAAAATGACCAGCTTATCAAACCAAATGCCGATTTATATCAGCTAAAATGACTGATAAATCAGTCATTTACAGCAGACCAGTGGCAACAAGAATGAGTTATATTTTTGAACTTATAATTGACCCTTGGGGTTTTTTTGGGACTCCATGCACACAAAACATATATGAAAATACATTAAATTCGATGAAAAAACATTCATTTTGGTTTGAGGTCTTCGACCCAATACCCCGTAAGGGCCTAAAAACTAACTTTTTACCAAAAAAGTCAAAACACTCCTGGGGCTTAAAAGAAAGATAAGATGGACCTTATTTTTTTTTTGCCAAAAATCACCTTTTGAATCCATCGAAACAATCGTATTTTCAATTTAGGCACTGTAAGTCTGAATGCTGACCAAAATTAACCATTTAACTTCAAATTCAACTTTATCCCATCTAATCACTCAAAATCACCATGAATGGCCTAAAATAGGAAAAGAACGTGTTACTAGACCGAAGTCGATATTTCTAAACTAATGGAATTGACAAATTTCTATTTTAAGGTCCTGAACTCTAGATGACCCCTAGAGCTCCTTATTTTACCCTTTAAGGCTCTAAAACTCAAAATTCTCCAGAAACCAACTAAAAAATCATGTTGTTACCGAACCAACTATGGAATCAAACTTTTTTTAGTATAATGATACTAATAAAAGGTTAAAACAATAAATATGACTAAAAAACAAAAAAACCTTGAGGGTTATTACATCGACACAAGTGGATCTAACTAACTACATCCTTGAAGACACCAGATGACTCCATAAAACTCCATCTCAATCTCCAATGAGGAAAATATTCTGTAGGGATTATATCTTGGAGATAAATGAAGCAAGGAAGAATAAGTGGACAATACTATCTATTTGGTGATCCATGGGATGTTAGCCAATCATTTTGGCATATTGCCGAACATGCACTCCAATCTCCCAAATTGAAAGATGATTCTATATATTTTTGTAATTGAGAGTGCACAATGGAAGATGCACAAACAGATTGGTGATGCCTTGGGTCTATTGGGCAATGCGTCCTTTATGATATTAGGCTACTTTTGGGCCTTGACTTGTACTTAGTATAAGTATGAGCTAATTTTAATTTAGATCCTTATATTTTGATGATTGTGAGATTTTCCTTGAAGTCTTGTTTGCTTTAGCTTAGTTGTAGGCATTGGGTTCAAGTCCAATTAGTTCTACTCAATTGAGAGATTAAGGGTGAACTCCTTTAATTGCTTAATTAACCTTGTTTTTCTTAATTAGTCAATTTTTACCTATTTTTGGATTTCAATTGTGTTTGATTTTTAATTGAGTTTGAATTATTCTTAAATTAATTGGATTGAGTAGTGTATGGGTAATCAAGTCCCTTATATCTTGCTATTCTAGTGTTCTTTGTAGGATTCACATATATTTATATCTTAATTTACGCATTCAGTTGATTCATGTTAGCTCCATAACCAGGCCATATCATCTTGGTATCAAAGCTTATGCTAGGAGATTGTTTCTACAATTTCCAATCCTAGGTTCATAAAGTTTAAAAATCCAAAAAACACCAAAAAATCCAAAATTTCCATTTTTTTGTCAAATTGAGTCATTGATTGAGGTTTCTATATTAGAAATTGATTCTCATAGTGTTATAGAGTCTAAATCCTTGATTTGGTTGTGCTTTGATGATTTCACAATTGTTGACCCTTGAAGCTTTGCTGAACTTCAAGTGGGTTTGAAATCGGAGCTTCAATTGAGTTTGA
>JBDJHY010290132.1:0-19548 GCA_039654485.1 Withania somnifera | reverse complement strand
TTTACGACAGGTAAACCTACCTAAGATCAGTATCCAAAAGAGAAATATATACAAGAACAACTCCTATTAAAAATACTACACAAGGCTTTCCATGAACAAAATCGAGCAGGCAATAACATCAAAGAAGCCATGATCAGCTCGAATGTCCAAGCTCACTGTAGTCTGTAGATCCGCAAATCTACCCAGCACAATCACGTCACCTCTGTAACCCCTGCCGATATATACACAACGAAAATGGTACAAAAGTGCAGAATGAGTACCAAACATTGGTACCCTATAGGCATTATAGACTGAACGAGCTAAAACAAAATACAAGTAAGAAAATGGAGAGGAAAGTAAAACATGTCATAATTATAAGTAAGCAATATATAACTTACTGCTGAATACAGAAATTGGCAAAGAGAATAGATGATTGCTATTACTAATAGAAAGAAAGTACAGGAACTAAACAGGTAGTCTAAGCACAACTATCATTCCAGGATAATCAACTATCTCGTAGGAACAAAAATTATTGGAGAAAACATATTTGAACTCTAGTTGAGTATAGTATAACCAAATATGATAGTCGATGGTAATTGCAAGTAATAGGGCATAAATATAAATAAAGTAAGAAAAAAATAATAACCCAAATGAAACCCATAGGATCACTGAGTACAAACAGAAAGAACACACAAAAACCTACCTAATGCCCCATCATGCCAGTAGGTACAAACAACACAACAAAACTTACTGTGACAACCCTATTAATCCTGGAAAGTACAAATAATGCGAGTAGAATAAATGCTTAGGGGTGCTGAAAAGTAAATAAGAATGTAGCCATCTCATACCAGAAGGCCAGGCCTTATTGCCAACAGTGGGGTCCGCTCCTTCTAATCAATAGTAGGGTTCGCACCCTAGGAGGTCGCGCCTCAATATCAACAGTATAGGCCCTTTCCAGGAGGTTTGTGCCTTAATATCAATAGTGGGGTTAGCTCCCTAGAGGTCCGCTTCTCCTAATCAATAGCAGGGTCCATGCCCTAGGAAGCCACACCTCAATATCGACAGTATGGTCCCCACTTAGGAGGTTCGCACCATAATATAAATAGTGGGGTCTGCATCCCAAAGGTCTACACCTCCTAATCAATGTAGCATCCGCACTTGAGAGGCCATGCCTCAATATCAATAGTGGGGTCTACATCCCGGAGGTCACCTCAGTGCAAACAGTGCTTAAGATATAGTTTTGTGATAGTTAAAGCTTTATACTAGTTGTAATCTAAAAATAGCTCTATATTA
Source organism: Withania somnifera (assembly GCA_039654485.1). Taxonomy (NCBI): domain Eukaryota; kingdom Viridiplantae; phylum Streptophyta; class Magnoliopsida; order Solanales; family Solanaceae; genus Withania; species Withania somnifera. The sequence continues at coordinate 18,276 of JBDJHY010290132.1, read as the reverse complement.
CTAGGTGGTCGTGGAATACGTTTACGTATAAGTAAGAAAATCCTTTATGGTTATTTAGCTAGAAAACCTTCCATTTTTAGTTAAGTCTATCAATACTTATCGCCATAGCCCCGGGATGTGCTCGTGCACTACGAAATGCTCAATATTTAAAATGCATGATCATAGCATAACAATAGTAATAAAGGAGAAAACAACATACTAGGATTGGACAAAGTCCACCAGCTAAGAACTAAACTCACTCACCAATTATATAATGGCTCAACACAGCAAGGTCGCTGGCGGTAAGGCCAGGAAAACCACATATAGCCAACCACCTTCTACGTCCCTCCCTAGGACCCTCGAAAGCAAGTAAACAAGAGATTAGTCATTGAAATAGGGCTTCCAACCAACAACTATCCTGCATGACTAGACACACCACATAAGTATTCTACAATAACCTAGTCTAAACCTACCCTACCTGAGAGCTGGTTAAAACGTCGTAGTGCATGTTGGAATCCCCAAAACACCTCAGAAATGTCCAGAACATCTCAAAACTAATAAATATAGTTTTGGGGGTTAAAATAATAAGAATGATACCTATATCACGTGAAGTGACTCGTAGTTTAGAAAAATATTTCAAATATTCCAGCGCATAAAGTCCAGCTTAAGGAACACATGGTATAAAAATTAATCTAAAAATGATGAAGGAATGAGGAGAAATCGAGTTCACAAAGTATATACATTAAACATTTATCACTTACTAAAAGTGGTGGAATAGAAGGGAAATTACCCTAAGAATCACGATCAACTAAGACTCCAAGCAATTCCCAACTCTCCTAACAACCTAGAAAATTGAAACACCAACTCAGAGTCACCTATAATAGAGGAACTTAAGTTGCAAATAAAGAAATGAAAGAGAAAGGATTATATATAGCTTCAATCTGCATGGGCAGAAGGGTGAGCCAATGGGTCACCAGGGAAACATCCACTGGGAAGAAGAAAGGCCCGCTTGGAAAGCCCTAGCCTTTCACTCCTAGGGTCACTTGGGAGAAGGGGAGGGCATTGGGAGGACTCACGCTGGAGCGAAAGAATGGGTGCAGTGGCAACCCTGGCCCCTAAGACAACAATTGCCAAGGCAGATCCCTTGCCCCACTAGGGAGGCTATGTAGGGGAGAACCCTTTTCGATGGAAAAACATCACCAGGGAAACCAAACCCCTATCTGGGGTGGTTTATGCCTGCAACTCCCAGTAACTAAAAGGTAAAATTCTGAGGGGCATAGAACGAGCATTCCGAGCCCAAATTCAACAAACCAAATATGCTACTAGTGTGTAAATGCTACTCCATATCTAATGGAATTTTTTAAATGACCATCCTAGGTTGTTTGAGAAAAAAGACCCTTAGAACCAGAAGAGCCAATTTTCACCTTTTCACAAACGCACTCAAAACGAGCTCGGACACCTTCGAAGGTGAACCAATTACCAACTAGCCCAAAATAATCATTTTGGAGTATATGAAAGTGTCAAAATTCCAAGCCAATACTTCGATCACTAAAATCCCACAAAAGATCCGAATTAAAATTAGGCTAAATTGAATTTCCACAAAATAGCTGAGACTCAAAACAAAAAACCCCGGACATGAACTAAAGGTCGAACTAGACCAAAGTAGGCATTTTGGAGCTAATGGAACTGTCATAATCCGATTCAGAGCGCGTTTACTAAGAATTTAGTCTCAAATTCCACTTTTTCAAGGTTAAGACTTCAAAATAAGAAACCAAGATAACAATCCATAAGAACTGTTAGGGAACAAACTAATGGTCACAGTAAGTCATAGTTGACTTGGGGCAGCTAACAAGAAGCTCAAAGCATAAAAAAACTGAAAGGCAAGTAAATAAAGAAAAGAGTCATTACAAAACTAGACTAAGAGAACTTCATTCATAAACAACACCACTACAATGCTTTTATAAATTATTTTACCACTTAGGTTCAAGTCAACAACATAGGTAGAACGGATCAAATTATGGCTCAAAATTCACAGTGTTATGATTGTCTTATTATTCGTACTAAGAGTCATAAAGTTATTCTTGTAGTGTACTATTCTTGGAGTTTTGGGAGTTTAGGGTAGATAGATTATTATATTATTTTATAATAGTCTTGGTTCTGCTACTATTTGTTGTATTTATTATTTTTTTACTATCTATTGTTTCGTGTTCTGTTATTTTGTCTTGTATTATATTATTTATATTTTAGAGTCGATGGTCTATCAAAAACATCCTCTCTACCTCACTTCTAAGGTAGTGGCATGGACTGTGTGCCTTCTATCCTCACATAGGCCTCACTATGTGAGAATATACTGTGGTATGTTCTTATTTTCATTGTTGTATTCATAATCAAATAACTATATGTTATGTTTTTAAAACATAAATAAATATAAGATCTAATTGAAAATTACGAAAGGCTATTCAATAATGTTAGCTTCAATTCTTTAGTAGGTCTAGCCCTTCCTCGAAGTGTATAAGAAAACTGTAGGGCATGTTTGGAAAGCTACCTGGCAATTGAAATTAATGTAGTTATTAGTCTAATAATTATAAACTTTAGTAATTACACATTGTAGTAATTATGTTCCCCTATTTATTTGTCATAATATAATCGCAGTGTAAGTACTTCCATAGTTTTCAGTTGCACAAATTAAATTAGTCAGTTAAATTAGATTCTAAAAATATAATTATTCTCAAATTTTAAAATTAATACTTAACAAATAATGTCTTTATATATATAATATACCAAAATAGGGCACAGCAGCAATAACACCAGACATAGAACATCTACAGCCAATATAGGAATTTACTTAATTTAGCAAAATCATTATAACAGGCTTTTACAATGATTATTTAAATATGGTATTTACATAAAACGGGGCACAGCAGCAATAACACCAGATATAGAACATCTACAGCCAATATGGAAATTTACTTAATTTACCAAAATCATTATAATAGGCTTTTACAATGATTATTTAAACATGGGATTTACATTAAATATATGAACAGTAACAACTAGACCAACACAAAAGGCCATAAACATGCCTAAACGCCTAAACATCATCAACGGCTAAACGGCATAATAACGGCATTGTGCGGCAATTGTGTTACTTATTCATATTGCTTAATACCCATAATAATCACTGCATAATCCTATATAATAATCTTAACTATTTAATACCCATAATAAATTATCACTGTAAATGCTTATGTGATGTTATTACTATCATGCTGTCAAAATATACAGGACCAAAATTCTCAGAATAAATTAGACAATATAGACTATTAGCCTGACATATTTATAATAAATACAAAATTAAAATTCAAAATAATTAATATAAAAGAAATACTTATAATTTATTATTGCACTCTTATATTAGAAAACTTCTAGAAAATATTATTAATAAAGATTTTTTTACAACTGAGAGATTTTTTGTTTCTAACTTCTGAACTCTTAGCTTGCTTACAAATGAAATAGAACGCCTCTTTATATACACAAAGAGAGGCGGTGGAATTGAAATCTAATTTCATTCTGCCTAAATTCTAGAAAAAGAAAGAAAAAGACATTCAATCGACTAAAATACAATGGCCGACAACTTTTCAAAATATTCAAAAAGAAAAGTAAGAAAAAGTAACTTTATTAAAGTTAAAGCTAACTTTATAAAAGTAAGGGCCCTACAGCTTTATTAAAGCTGACACGTTACATCATCTTTTCTTCTTTTCTTCTTCTTTTCTTTTTCTGCGACTGATAATACTATTTCCTTTATGAAAGGCTGAAAATGACCATTTTGTCTATTAGAAATAGTGGAAATTTTACTCTGACATTTTTCCTTTCCCTTTTGAAGTAGAGGAAGTATTATCCTTATTTTTTGCCTTGTCCAGCATTATTGTGATATGGTTATCAACACATCTTCGGCACCGGGTTCTTCAATTGGTTGTGCTTCCCAGTATATTCTGTATCTTTCATTGAAGTTGATGACCCTTCCTAATATGGACTATCATCGACTTTAAAATTTTTAATGAAATCATTTTTTACCTTATTAAGGTATTCAGCCATCAAGTCTTGGGTTGTGGCATTATGATTTTTAATCCTCATCATTTTTTCTAATTTATCAAAATAAGAAGAAGTATCATCTTCTTTTTTAACTTGTTTATTTTTATGTTTCAAATTTTGAATTATTGATGATATCTTGCAGGAATATTATGAATCCTGAATGAATTACTCCTAATAGGAGTAAAGAAAAATCTGTTAGAGGAAGGAGCAGAGGTGCTTCTACATCAACCAGAGATAATATCTCTAGACCTAAAGTTATACTAACAGGGACTTCATCTAGCAAGTCCACAATAGGATCATATGCCCAGAAGCTTCAACAAATTGAAAAAAGTGACAGAAACCAATATTTTGTAAAAATCAATGAGGAAATTATATTTCCTTTGCATTATGAAGATAAAAATTATTTGAATGATCCATGGCTGTTAATGAACAGATATATGTAAAATTTATTCTTCCTATTCAGAGAAGGTAAAAATAAAATGTATTATGAATACATTTTATTGGCAACAAATACAGCAGAAATTACTCCGTTCCCGGATAATAAACCTGGGGCAGAAAGGAATTTTTCAAAATTTTTTTGAAGAAGATTATATCTCCTTATGAGTGGGGAATAAGTCCATTCAGATCAAAGGAATTTATAGTTCCAAAAACAGATATTAAGATGGCATTCAATTAGTATGATTATATCGACGCATTCTCATATGTATTTTATTATGCGTACAAAAAGCATAGGCATTCCTGGTGGATTAAATTAAATCCAGAGATATTTAAGACCAGTCAAGACGGTAAATTATTACCTACTTAGTTATATCCATAGGTGAAAATAAAAAATTTCCCAACTTATACCCATAGGGACTGAATTCTCAAACCAATTGGCCAATTTATCTGTCATGTCTGATTTATCAGATTTATCTTTCATCAGCCACTGATAAATAGTTTGTCTAGCCGATATATCAGCCGTGACTAATAAATCTATCAAAAATAATAGCTTACATACAACAATTTACAACAATATTTTACAATCAAAACAGACCTCTAGGTTTTGTTTAGAACCCCGTGCACACAATGAATATATGAAAATATACCAATTTAAAATTTTAGATTCAATGGTGCCATCAAATAATACGTACAAGGTCTCTTTGACCCGATACTCATTAAGGGCCAAAAATGTAACTTTTCCCAAAATGTCAAAAATCTATAGAGGCCTAGAAAAAAAGAAAAGGGACCTTATTCTAGACCAAATTCAATCTCCCGAATAAAACAAAACCAACATATCTTTTAATCGAGCACTCTAAGATAAAATATTTTCCCATGTCAACCAATTCAGTTAAAACTTCAACTTTATCCCATCTAAATGCTCAAACTCAATAAGGATGGTCTAAAAAGTAATTGAGAGAGTAAGTAGACAAAAATAAACAATATGGAGCTGATGGAACTAAGGGTTTTTTATCATAGCTATATTTATATTCCTTAACGCCATTAAAGTCCCATGTTTTAACTTGGTTTGGAGAACAATGATGTGCTTTTTGAGTGTCTTATTACTAAATATCTGTGTAGCATTATGGAGGAGACTATATAACCCTTAAGGAGGAGTTTTTGGGAGTAGTGTAGCACTTGGGAGAGAAAACAACAAGTGAATAAGATATCAAACAACCTAGGGTTACATTCTATTATTCAATTCTTGTACTTTCATGTTAAATATGTTAGTTTGTGGATTGAGTATCAATATTCTTGGCAAAATACCCTTGTTATGGGGTTGTGGATAGCACATGGTTTATGATATTGGTTGAACATAAACTATTGATTACTTCTCATGTTAATTGTTCTTACACTTTGGTTTTAGAATGGTCTAATTGATTGTCCACCATTAGATAAATCCATAACTCTAAAAGTGCACTAATTTGGCAATCTAATGAGTGGAATAGGAGTGTAAGGAATGAGTTCTTCTTTATTGATTGTAGAATTAAAATAATGAATATGATTTTTAATTAAGACAATATCTTGTACTTAATTAACTCAATTGGTCAAATAAGGAAGATATATATAATGCATCTATATTAACTCATCACAATACGTTAGTCGAAGTAGTTGTGGGAGTTATATAAATAGTCATTAGAGTACTATAAATCCCTAATGCATAACTTCAACACCGGAATCAACAATTAGAGAAATAAAGGATGCTTATGGAAGACTTATATCATATATGAATTTGTGTAATTCCATAACCCTAGAATGTTTGTTTATATCTATAACACGTGATATTTCTTCCCAAGTCTCATTTAATTTTCCTTAGTTAATGTTAGGATAGTATAAAATCCAAATTCTTCTATTGTCATATATAATTACATAAATATTGAATTCCCTATAAGAGTCATTTATGATACTAATTCATAATACCAAGTTTCTGAGAGTTTAATATCCGGGTGGAAAGATCCACAATAATACTTGTAGGACCACGTACACTTGTGTGTGTGCATGGAAGCCAAAAGGTTTTTGGCACCCTTGTCGGGGAGTTGGCAATTAGAGTGTTTTGATTCTTGTAAGATATTGTATATTGTGCAATTGCTTGCGGCTTGATCTTAGAAGGTTTCATTTTTGTAGTCATCGATTACTGCTAATCTGGCATGGAATAAAGACTTGGTGGAACTCTTTCAGGAACCAGAATGTTTCTTACATCAACAACAAAGGAACAAGGCATTCTCTTACCCAGTTCCACTAGATCAGCCTACATTTTTAGTGCCTACTAAAATGGAAGCTACAAGGACTGTCTGTGAGGTGGCTATTCCAAGGGCTATAAATACCACCTCTGCTATATAAAAACCCACACTTGGAGGTAGATTTGAGTTGAAGTAGGACATGGTGCAACTTTTCCAAACTAGAAAGAAGTTCACTAGTCTCTCTCATGAGGATCTACAGAAACACATTTAGAAATTCCTTGAGATCAGTGACACTTCTATTCCTAAGGGAGTTTCACTAGATTATGTGAAACCCACTCTATTTCCATTCTACTTTCTCTGTGTTGCAAAGAGGTGGCTAGTTGTGCAGCCACCAAACTCTATTTTTACATAGGAGGACTTAGAAAAGAAGTTCTTGATTCATTTCTTTCTATCCAGGAAGACAGTAAGGCAGAGTAGTGAAATCCTGAGCTTTAGAAAAAATCCTAGCGAAAATATCTACCAAGATTCGGAGATGTTTAAGTCATTTCTCAAAAATTTTCATCATCAATAGTTGAATGATGTGTTGTTACATAGCTTTATAGAGGCACTAGAACCAAACTTCAAAATATTTCTATATTTAGTAGCAGGGGGACAGTCCTTGGAGCGAACGTATAATGAGATGTACACTTTATTGAATAGGATAGCCATAGGTAATCTAGATTAGAATAGAGATTATCAAGAACCAATGATAAGAAAAATACTACATGGGTTATGGAATTATAGTCGGTGACAACATTATCAACATAGATTTATCCCTTAGAAACACATTTGCACAAGCTTTCGGAAAACAACAATAACAGGCTACATTGAATACAGTCTATTCTCATATTGTGTATTGGTATGAGAAGTGGTAGAGGCAATTATACATTTGATGTATGTAGGGTGAATATTGATTTAGTTAACTTCATAGGAATTGCATAGATAGGTGCAGGACAACAATACGATGTTAATACTTAAAACTCAAGCTGGAAAAACCACCCAAACTTCTCTTGGAGTGTAGTTGCATCAGTTAGTGCCTCAAAAGGAAAGTCAATTATACAAAGAAGTCAAAAGAAACAATGACAATGTAGACAATGAAAAGGAAGAAGACACTAAGTCTTAGGTGCAACACCTATTGTGAGACCTCCACCACCATTTCCTCAACAATTTAAATTACAGTAAGAAAAAAATGGATTCCAGAATTTTAATGATTGTTGGGAAAAAGTTCATATTAACTTGCCTTTTGTTGATGTATTGTAGGGAATTCCCAAGTATGCCAAGTATGTGAAGGAAATCATGGATAAAAAAGATTGTTTCACTAAATATGCCACAATATCTCTAACTCAAGAGTGCACATCAAGAATTCAAAATAGATTATCCATGATGTAAAAAGATCCCGGCAGCTTCACTATTCAGATTACTATTGTCCAATATCTAACTATTAAAGGGTTATATGATTTGGGTGAAAGAATAAATCTCATGCCAACGAGTTATTTCAACAAAATGGGTTTGGAAAATTCGATACCACCATAATCATTTTACAGTTGGCTGATCGATCTTTGGTTATATCTCTTAGCATAGTGAAGGATGTTTTGGTGCACATGGGATCATTGATATTTCCTGTGGACTTTATTATTTCGGAATTTGAGATAGATATGAAAGTCCCATTTATTTTGGAACGTCCATTTCTGGCCATTGGTTGTGCATTTATTGATGTCTCTGCAGGGTGACTAACAATAAGGGCGCATGATAAAGTAAAAGTGTTTGATGTTTACAAGGCCTTAAAGCTACCTATAATATATGAGGATTTATTAGCAATAACAGTCTTTGACGCAAACAATGAAGTGTCAGTACCAGTTGTTAGTGATCCTCTAGTAATAACTATTAGGGGCCAAGAAATTGAAGGAGATATTGAAGCCTACAAGATGAACCATATATTTGATCTTACTAGTATTCATGCAAAGAAAATAGAGTATGAGCCACTAAATAGGCCACTTGGGCCTCCTCCAAAGCCATCCGTTGAAGAAGCTCCAAAGTTGGAATTAAAAGTCTTGCCCATCCATCTTATGTATGCTTTCAGGAAAAGATCAGATTCTGCTAGTTATACTTGCTCCCATATTGTTCGAGGAACAAGTTACTAAAGCTCTGGCTGTGTTGAAGAAAAAAAAAAGTTATTGTATAGAAAATATCTGATATTCAGGGCATCAACCCTGCATTCTGTATTCACAAAATTTTGATGAAAGATATCTATAAACCAAGGGTACAACAACTGCAGAGACTGAATCCATCAATGAAAGAGGTTATGTGGAAAGACGTAATAAAATAGCTAGATGTAGGAATTGGTTTCCCCATAACCGATAGCAAATGGGTGAGTCCAGTGTGCAGTGCATCCCCAAAAAGGGAGTCATAACCTTGGTAACTAATGAAAAAGCTGAGCTACTTTCTACTCTTACAGTCATAGGATAGAGAATTTACATGGACTATCATAAGCTTAAAAAGGCAACTCACAAGGATCAATATCCCATTCCCTTCGTTGGTCAGATACTTGATAAACTTATGGGCCAAGATTATTTTTATTTTCTCATGGATACTCGAGTTATAATAAAATATCCATAGCTCCTGATGATCAGGAGAAAACTACTTTTACATGCCTTTTCTGTACTTATGCTTCTGGTGCATGCCCTTTGGGTTGTGTAATGCGCCTATGTCCTTTCAACGGGGCATGATGGCTAGATTTAGTAATATGGTAGATGATTTTGTTGAAGTGTTTATGGAATATTTCTTTGTTTATATGGACTATTTTGAAGTGTATTTACAGAATCTGGACAAAGTCTTAGCAAGGTGTAAAGAAACATACTTGGTACTAAATTTTCAGAAATGTCACTTCTTTGTGAAAGAAGGCATTGTACTTGGTAACAAGGTGACAAATCTTGGTTTAGAAGTTTACAAAGTAAAGACTGAAGTGATTGTGGAGTTACCACACCCTATCTCCATAAGAGGGGGAAGATTTTGGCAGAGTTCTATAGGATATTCATCCGTGACTTCTCAAAGATCTCTCGACTTTTGTGTAGTTTTCTTGAAAAAATTTGCAAAATTTGAATTATATGCTGAATGTTAGAAAGCCTTTAAAAATCTAAAGAATACTTTGACTGAGGCTCCTAAACTTATTGCTACCTACTGGAGTTTCCTTTTGAATTCATGTGTGATGAGAGCAATAAAATTGTGGGAGAAGTACTGGATAGAGGAAGTATAAGATCTTCTATTCAATTTATTATGCTAGCAAGGCTCTTGATACCTCTTACGTTAACTATACGGTCACTAAGAAGGAGATGCTAGCATTGGTTTATTCATTCAACAAATTTATGGCTTACCTAGTAGTAACTAAAGTGATAGAGTATACCAATAATGCAGTGATTCGGTATTTTTTCAATAAGAAGGATGCAAATTCAAGGTTGATTGGGTGGATTCTATTGCTTTAAGAATTTCATCTCGAGATTCACCATCGTAAAGGTTTTTAAAATCAGGTGGCTGATCACCTATTTAGATTGGAGAATTATAACCACATTAAGGAGCAAAGGAAAATTAGAGAAGAATTCCCAGACGAATGACTAATGAACTTATAAATACAATAGTTTAAATGGTCAACAGATATAGTAAGTGTATTGGTGAGTGGGGTTTTCCACATGGAGACACAAGTTAGCAGAAGAAGCGGCTGAGTTATGATTGTAAGTTCTATATCTGGGATGAGCCATTTTTATATAAGTAAGGCCTAAATCAGCTTATCAGGGGGTGTTTGTCGATGTGAGAGACGAACATTATTCTGAATAAATTCCATGCTTCTCCTTATGGGTGGCATCATGGAAGGGAACACACGATAAACAAGGTAGTGCATTTAGGTTTTTTCTGGCCTATATTATTTAAGGATGCTAATGCATTTGTTAAGAAATGTGACCAATGTCAAAGGATGGGGTCAATCTCAAGATTTCACGATATGTTATTGAATAATATCTTTGACATATGGGGTATTGATTTCATGGGGCACTTTCCTCCACCTCATGGAAATAAGTACATTCTCATAGTGGTTACTACATATAGAAATATGTGGAAGTAGTTGCAATACCCACAAATGATGCGATAATGGTACTAAAGTTTGCGAAGAAGCTGATTATTACAAGATTTGGCACTCCACGGGCGATGATCAATGATGGTTTATCTCATTTCAAGAATGCATAGTTTAAAGGTTTGCCGAGAAAGTATGGGGTGATGCACAAGGTAGAACTTGCCTATCACCCCTAAACTAGTGGGCAAAGGTATCAAGTAGAGAGATAAAGCAAATTCTCCAAAAGATAGTCAATGCACATGCGAAAATCGGGCTGAGAAACTTGATGGTTCCCTTTGTCCATAGAGAACTATGGATAAAACTCCTCTCAATACTTTACCATATCGGTTGGTCATTGAAAAAGCATTCCACTTACACGTAGAATTGGAGAATTGTGCGTATTGGGCTATTAAGAGGTTAAATTTTGATATTAATGCAACCACTGAGTAGAAGATTTCACATCTAAATGAGCTTGAGGATTTCAGACTCAACACCTATGAAAATGCAAAACTATACAAGGAGAAAACTAAAAAAGGCATGATAAGCAATTGGTCAAATGATACTTTGAGCAAAGACAACAAGTGCTACTATACAATACTCCATTGAGGTTATTTCTAGGGTAATTAAGCTCTAAGTGAATGGCGTTATTCAAAGTTGTGAGTGTTACAATGCAATGCTCTGTTGATCTTCAATATTAAAAATAGGACCAAACTTTTTTGGTTAACAGCCAGAGGATCAAGCACTATTATCCCAATGTTGATTGTGGGATGACATCCATCAATATGGTGGATGTATGGGATTAAGTGGATCATTCCATGATATTAAATGAGGTTCTACTCAGGAGGAAAGACGTAATTTAAATGTAATTTTAAATTTTTGTGTGTTTTAATCATTTTCTCTGATGTTTGTTAGGCACATGAAGATATGAAGGCCTAAAGGTTTTCTATAGGATGGAAATTATACTTTAAAAACCAAGTATGGATCCAGCACAATGGCTATCACATTGATATTCATATTGTGGTCATCCACTGGAATACTAGAGTTCCATCATGATGGGCATCAAGATGTGATGCTTATTGTTACGAGACTCTCGATAGTTGGGAGTTCCATCATGATGGGCATCATGATGTGATGCTTATCATGATGACACTTTTGATAGTTGGGTGTTCCATCACAATATACATCATTACGTGATGCTTATTATAATGAAACTCTAAAATGTCATGATGTCCACTATGATAGGCATTACCACTTGATGATTATCATGATGAGACACTAGTTGGAAAAACACTCCATTGCAATATGAATCACGTCGTGATAGAGTGATTTTTATTTCTAAAAATCAAAATAACCCACCGAATCAACTTGACCCTACTGGTCATTTAATACCAACCCAACCCTCATTCCCCTAAAGTTCCTTCAAATCATACCCCTTACTTTTCTCTTAAAAAATTAAGTCGTTCTCTCTTTTCTCTTCATCAAACTCCATTACTCTTAAAGGTTCAACATCCCAAGTAAGTTTTTAATCTCTTCTCTTTTATTTCTGTTAGGTTGTAGTTATTGAGCATATGAATTCTTAGTATCTTTGACCATTGTAGTGAAATTAAACTTGATAGTAATGAATCACTCTTTTTATGACATGAATAGTGTTAAAGATGAACTCATTGTTATGTTATTGTGCAACTTGAGTTTATGGTATGGTGGAGTTGTGGTGTGAATTATTTGATGATTTCAGGAGTAACTTTTATTGACTAAATTGTTGGGGTTGATAATGGGATGAACCTTGAAGTTTTCATGTCGAATGTATACATAGTGTGTGTAATAGTAGTCTATTTCAATTATTAGTACTACTTTTTGCCTTTCTCATACTTGTAACATACCTTTCACTTCATTATGATATAATCCGTTTGAGTAATACACGTTGACACATGGAAACTTTATTATTGCACATTGGGTAAGGGAAGTCTGGGTACCTTGAATATATATGACAAGTACAAATTGTGATGTGCTGCGATTTTTTTATGGTGACATGTAGTTCGTGGTTATGTGTGGGGTGGCTTCCACCATCCCACCATTGTATGTTGTATAATATATGCTATATATGAATGTGCGGGTTTAACTGGTAGTAATAGGATGAAATTTTGAGGGTGTAATAGAGTTCCATAAGATTATGTGAAGGAATATATCCATAACATGGACTTGAATTGTAATAGCTAAGGGAAGTCTGATGTACCTTATATATATTTACTGTCAAATGTGTGGTGCTTCGAACTTAAGTGTGGGGTGACAAAACCACCAATTAATGTTGTCTTATGTGTTTCCTTTGGCTATACTAATGTAGGTTCTTTATTTGCAGGAAAATGCCTCCAAAAGCTAACAAAATAGTCCACCCACGCAAAGTTGCAATGGTTAGGTCTAGTTCAATTCGTGCAAGCTCTAAACGAGCATGTAGTACTTCTTCTGAGGAGACACCTCTTGTTGTACCCCAAAGGTAAGGCGTCGCCGATTTGGTATTTCCTCTGTAGAGGATTCAGGCAAAACCTGGTACAGAAAAAACTCAATAGCCAAGTATCTCCCTGTTGAGAAGATTGACAGGGCAAGTTTAGCAATAGAGTTACCACAGATCTTCACCCTGGTTCTCCAATTGGGTTTGGATTTTATTTTTGAGGACCAAGGAAAATATAATATCAACATGGTCAGGGATTTATATGCAAATTGGAATTTGAAAGAAATAGATGAAGTAAAGGTGCGAGGGCGCACATTCTAGGTCACGACTGCCTTTGTCAACAACTTACTGAACACCAATAATGAGGCTGACATAGTGCTATTGCATGATTTGTGGAGTCACTCACCATATCATCATATTCTCCACACTCTGTGCGGTGTCAACTCACAGGCAAGATAGATTAGGAATACACAAGGGCACCATTCTACCCTTTCATTTACACATTTCAATAAAGAAGCCTGTTGTTGGTTGAAGATTGTCAACTATTGCCTTATGCCAATAAATTATTACATCACTGTTATCTGGAGTAGGGTATGCCTTGTCTATACCCTGATGACAGACATGGACATTAATATTTGTAGAGTAATCTGAGCTGCAATAAAAAGGCAAAGTATAGTTGGAGGTGGTGGTACAGTTACAGGGGCATGATGATACGGTTTCTGCATGGTCAAGATGTTGATTAAGATCTGATAGATTCCATATATCCTCCACTTGCTAAAGTTATGGATTATACCAAGCGAAAGGTCATAGTTGAAGGAGTACGAGGGTAGAAACTGACGCAGCTAGAGACAAATGCCATGTATGAGAGCTATTTCAGTTTCATGTACGAAGCCAAAATGTTGAAGTTGTGGATTAAGCAGTAGGCCTGCAACAGTAGAAGATATCAATGTCATGTAGCTACAGTACCCAATAAATGATCATGCTCATATGATATGTAGGATTGGTCCTGGTTTTATAGAGCCCGTAGATTATAATGTCCCCAATGAGGATGAGTATGCACAGGGGGGTTCAGATGCTAAAGAAGAGAGTGAAGATGATAATGGTGAAAATATGGGTGATGTTGTTGTCCCATGGGTAAGGATGAAGGCCTACAAATCTCTGACTCAGGGGACCTTGACGAATGACCAGGGAGTTTTTATAGCCATTTTCCTTGATTATATTTTGTGCACTGGAGACATCTCTTGATTTTAAGTATGGGGTGGGGGCTACAAATATCCTTGGTATGTTCATTATAGCTTGTGTGTTGCTTTATGACTTGTTTTGTTTAAATTCATTCTTTATGTTGTATTTTTTATGTTTGCTTGTTATGTAATTTTTATTTTTCTTTGTATTTTAATTTAGGGTGTTATTTTAATTTTTATATTTTCTTTTGGGGTTCCCTAGTTTTTCTTTGCCGGCTCTTTTCTAAGGATAGTCCCCTTGATCCAGAGTAGTTATTTGTGTTATTTTTTTTAGTCGTAGAATAAAGGAATTTTTCCAAAGATGGATGGATGAAGATCTTTTTAAGGAAATCAGTCAGATATAGGAAAAAAATAGGTGGAACCCTACAATGATTGCAAACACTAAGTACATTAGGTAGTGTCTCTAACTTTGGAAGAATAAACAGCTTTGAACTACAACTGGGCAAAATGAGTAGGATACTGGGAGAGATATGCATATGATATAACACTTAACACTAATGGAAATGTGGCTTAATAATGAAATACCATTCAATTTTTGCTTAATTGAAACTCAATTTTTGTGTGATACTAGTTGAACTAATGTGCCAAGTGAGGTGAGATTCTTGCATATTCCATGTTTTGCATCTTAGTCTTCAACTTGCTCTGCATGTTATTGAAGCAAAATAAAAAGTATTTCTTTGACTAGAAAATAATATAGGCCCTTATTGATATGTTTTGTAAAATTTTAGCCTATTCAGATATAATATCTCTAGCCAACCCTTTGAGCCTATTGCCTATTCTATGGTAGCTGTAATTTTTCCTTAATCTTTTTTATTGAATCCCTATTTTTGTACCCTGCTTCCTTTAGCACGGTACAGAAGTTGTGATTAGAATTGTAAATCTTTATAAAGGAAAATGGATAAGAAGGGTACCAATGATCATAATATGGTAGGGAGACCCTCTTAGATAGAATGCCTACACACCAAGAAAATGCACTTAGGAAAAAAAAAGGTGATAAGAAAAACAAAGAAAAAGAGAAAGTACTCAAAATAAAAAATAAGAAAGGCATTCTTGAAAAAAATTGAATTGGTTAGTGATAAAGAGATCTAAGAAAGGCTAAGAAAAAAATAAAATGTAGAATTAATGGTTGTTAAAGTGTAAAAAGTGTGAAGTGCATAGGGTAGTGTAAGTCACTATGATATAGTTTTCCTACCCATCCCTTAGCCAACGTTACAATACATTAAAGTCCTATTGGATTCTAATCAAGCATGATTAATTAGTGGAGATGTACATAATGGGAAAGCATATGATACTTTGTGCATTCTTGTGATCTCTTTGTGAGTGTGAGAGTTGTGCATAATGGTAAAAGTCTGTAAATGATATTTAATTCTATTGAATTTATGGGTGTGCAGACTATACTTTCTTGTGAGGGATCAATTGGGGAGTCATGGTGTACATAATTGATTTATTTCATTAAAGTGTCAAGTTGGCCTACAAATCCTAATTGTGTTGAGTAATGTAGTAATGTGTTCTTTGCCTAGGGATCTATTTTGTTGTGGTTTTGGTTAATGGTTTGAAGTGTTTAAAAGTCAAACTAAATTTTTAGGACATAACAGATATATCATGTGAATTCAGTCATTGACTTTTAGGTTGTTTTGTAACGTGTAAATGATTGTTCGAGAACGAACAAAAGTCTAAGTGTGGGGTGGTGATCTTAGGAAAATTTATATGCCTTAACTCTATTAAACTCCCATGTTTTAACTTGGTTTTGAGAACAATTAAGTGATTTTTCAGTGTCTTATTACTAAATAGTGTGTAGCATTACTAACCCATCTAATTAGCCTATTTCAGGTGTATTTGGAGCCTTAAGGAATGTAGATCAAGAAGAAGTGGAAGCCCGAATGAGCAGGGGTGAATGCAGAATAATTAGCCCTATCACGATAGGGATCATGACACGATAGCTAGCCCATCACGATTGGGATCACGTCGTGATCCCCTGTTTATCTGTATTGGAACTGCTGCTAACTTACAGATTAAGTTGGCGTAAAATAGTCATTTTCTTGGGTGATTATATAGCCCTTAAGGAGGCATTTTTGGGGGTAGGTAGCACTTGGGAGAGGAAACAAGAAGTGAAGAAGATATTCAACAACCTAGGGTTACTTTCTATTGCTCAATTCTTGTACTTTCATGCTAAATATTTTCTTTTGTGGATTGAGTGAATATTGTTAACTAAATACCCTTGTTCTGGGGTTATGGATAGCATATAATTTATGATATTTGTTGAATGTAAACTATTTATTATTTTTCATGTTAATTATTCTTACACTTCAGTACTAATATGTTCTAATTAATTGGCCACCATTAGAATAAATCTATAACTCTAAAACCGCACTAATTTGGGAATATGACAAGTGGAATAGGAGTGTAACAAGTGAGATTATATTTATTGAATCTAAAATTAGAATAATGAATATGATTTACAATTAAGACAAGATCTTGTACTTAGTTGACTCACTTGGTCAAATAGGGAAGATATCTATAATGCATTATATTAAATCATCACAACACAAGTCAATTGAAGTAGTTATAGGAATTATTTATATAGTGATTAGAGGACTATAAATTCCTAATGCATAACTTCAACCCCGAAATCAGAAATTGGAGAAATAAATGATGTTTATGGAAGATTGAGATTATATATGAATGTGTGTAATGCCGTAACTCTGGATTGTTTGTTAATATCGACAAAACTTGTTGTTTCTTCCCAAGCCTCATTTAATTTTCCTTAGTTAAAGTAAGAATAGTATAAAATCCAAATTCTTCTATTGTGACATGCAATTGCATAAATACTGAATTCCCTATAAGAGTAATTTAAGCTACTAATTCATAATACCAAGTCCCTGGGGGTTCTATATCTGGCTTAAAAGAGCTATAATATTACTTGTAAGGCCACGTATACTTGTGTGTATGCTTGGAAGCCAACAGTAGTCGAAGGTAAAGAGGATCTAGATGGGGAAATGTTCCACACACTAGAGTTGGTGAGAAACGTTGAAGAAAGGCCATGGTGGAGTGACAAAATCATGAGTATGTTGCCTTGATTAAGTTATGAACATGGAAAAAGTCATGGAGCCAGTCTGCAAGGAATATTTGAACCTATACAACCATATAAGTAGCATAATACTCTTCGGCTGGGCAATGTTAGCAACAATCAAATGTCCAAAGGTAGGAAGTCTACTAAAAAGGGACTATGGTGAGCTATAAAGGAATGAATCTATTACTTGGGCCAGGACATGAACATAATAGGGGACTCGAAACTAGAATGGAAGGAATAATAGAGCCTATACAACATCTTAGAAAACTACCTCTTGTTTGGGTTATGCTTACACGTCCCAAGAATCTCCATATTGGGAACAACTTCAAGATGGGTTTTATTATGCGCTGCAAAAACAGATACCTCTACTGTATCAGACATTCCATCCTGTTGGTTTCTTGATAAAGGTAAAGATGGGAAAAATTTGGAAATTTTGTAGTTGGTAAGAGGAAGAGTGATGGAGATTCAGGTTACAAATCCCAATACAAGATTGAGGGAGAAAGAAACAAAACAAAATATATGCAAAAACTTAAACAATTTATCAGTTTATGGGAAACAAGGGACTTTTATACCCTTACCTCCCAATTGAACCAAGAAAAGAGAAGAAGAATCCAATCAATAAAATCTAAGTTACAACATGAATCCTCAAACGA
>JBDJHY010290121.1:0-10081 GCA_039654485.1 Withania somnifera | reverse complement strand
GAGTCTGTGCACTATTTCCTATAAGTTAGACATCCCAGTAGATCATGCAGCAGTCCATTTAGAAAATATTTGGAAGACCCTCTTTTGGTAGTAGATGTAGAGAATTCCAGATTTAGCAACATCTTGACCTATAAGGAGTTCCTTATTCAGATCTTAGATCGACAGGTCGATAGACTAGGAAATAAAAGTTAGCTTCAACCATGGTTCTATAGAGGAACTAGATACCTTCTTTTGTTTCCTTGTAGTTCCACTTTAATTTAAGGTAATAACCTCTCAATCATCTTTCATTCCAAGTTTCTAATGTATGTAGCATGTATAATGTAGCATGGCATGAGTCCCAATGTGTTTATTCATGTTCTATTTGATGAGTTCACGGTAGTTGAGTTCAGAAAGAGTAGTATGCATGAAAGTCCGCTGAGTAGTAGCTTAATCATTTTGGTAGGTTATTGTGATGTCATGAATAAGTTACGTACTTATTCTATTAGCCTTGTAGTCTTTTGTCACACCAAGAAAACCAGATGTGATGAAACCTAGCTTCCTAACCCCAATAAGTCAGTCGGATTACAATAAACTAGGTAAAATCGGAATTTAAACTAATAAAACCTCTAAATTCGGAAGTCATAAAGATAAAACAGATATATAACACCAAGGGCAGGTGTCACCATTCAAAAGCCTCTATAGAATGTAAATACAAGAAGTTTGAATATCCCTACAGAATCATTACAAATTAAAGACACTATAAACTAAACTAGAATAAGGAAATTCGCGAGAATTGATGAAAGAGAAACCAACTACCTCTAAATCGTCAGGATCAATCCTAGACTAAAGAGAGAAAGAGATAATCACTAAGTTTGAGACTCGATACCAGCACAAAAGTTTATAAAAGAAAGAAGTGAGTACAAAACAATGGTACTCAATAACGTCCTCGGTTGGCTAACTATAAAGAGAACAAAAGCCCCTAACCTCCCAACCGACCATCCAAACTACTACAACTTGCAATAGGAGTATTCATTATCCCAACAACAGTTTATAGAGACACAATAAATAAAATCAAATACCCAACTATACTAATCAAGTAATAAAAGTAAAGTTTCAGACAAGTAAGGCTCAGCAACAACCACAGTCATAATTAGAGATATCAAGCCAAAAGAAACTCCAATGGATGGCATTTTCCAATCCACCGATAGTATCCAATATCAATTATCTCATTTAGGTAACGATCAGGGCCTCCTCATACCTTTCAATTATACATACACCCGGTCAGGGCCTCGGCTGTGTCTTTACATTAACATAGGGAACCTTCAGATGCTCGATTATGCCCTTTTCACAATATAATGTTTTTCTCACAATACAGACACCCAGTTAGGGCTTCAGTTGTGTGTTTACCATAATCTCAATCAAGACACAATGTCTAACCAACAATCAGTATCAATAAGTGCAATAATCTCTCCAAAACATAGTTCAAGATTCATGATCAAATATTACCAAGTGAGTATTTTATCACATATTAACCATGGAAAATAGCACAAGTTGAGGTTTCAATTTAATAACATATACCTCTCATGGAAAATGCCCATCAAGAATAGTCGTTCTATTTCAATTAAGCCACCCGCGAATCATGATCCTTAACCACAAGGTTTAATTAATTATCATGGGCATTTTCATCAGCAAATATATAATTAGGCCTCGACTCTTACTCAAGTTATCCTTTACAACAACATGCTTCAAGTGAAACAATGCACAATACAATTCAAGGATACCCATGATTCAACAAATTTATAAAGTATTCCCCTTAATTTCACTTGTTCATTTTTAGACTCAACATGATAGATAATATTAATCTCGAAACACCCATATCACCCCAACACAAGAAAATTAGCAAGCAATCATGAACACTTCATAAAAAGCTATTAAACCTCAACTTGCCTTATAATTCAAAGAACCGATCTATTCAAGTTTTTTCCCTTGTCGATTAGCCTCCAACCAAATAATGTCTAGATACTCAAGCCAGAAATACAAGGAAATATTCACTAGTAAAACTAATTTCAAATAATCAAGGATTATGTAAAAACCAACCCCAGGCTCATGGTTCAAGAATAAACTTTAATTGCAAAATAATGTTATCCATCACTATAACATGTTAAATATTAAGTTACACCAAAAATCCATACCATTTCATAGCAAAAACTCCATGTTTTTTCATTTTTTGAATTCCACCTTTAACTCACTGTTTTAGGGTTTAAAATATGAAATTTTGATGAAAATTCATGTTAGAGTGATGAGAAATCGATAAAATAGTGATTAGGTAACTTACCCAATGATTACCTTCAAAAGCCTCTCTCTACTTTGTCAAAATAAGAGTTTTGAGTTTTGGTTTTGCATGAAAATAAAGAACAGTTCGTGAAAATTCTATTTAAAAGTTCCCAAGTGAACTTCCCAATCCTTTATCGCTCTCACGGAGATCCCACCACATTCCCAAAGGTCAATAGAAATAATTCATCATGATCAAAAGATACATGACGAGATTGCGGAGGGTCAGTCAGCATATACATCTCGAACGCGGTTCACCCTTTGTGATTGCGATGCCTAGTAAGCTAACTCTTCGCGAAGGCAGCCCCAGGCTCTCGAACATGGATGTCTTCTAGGGACCATAACATCAACAACAATAAAAATTCAAGGCAGCATGTCTTAGAATGGAACCTCGGGATTCAAATGGAATCCTGTGAGTACAAACCATAGATGTAACAATACTATTTTTATGTTTTAGACGCAACAAAACCATCAAATCAAGCGTGCGAGGCTTCCTTGACTCGATACTAGTTAAAGGTCTATTTTTAACTAAAAATACCAAAAATCAAAATACTGTGGGGCATACAGAAAATATAAAAGACTTCATTATAGGCCAACTTCCAACCCCTGAATTCAATGAAATCATTAGAATTTCCATCGGGAAACTCTAAGATTGAATGTTGACTCAAGTCAGCCATTTCTCTTATAAACACAACTTTAGCGCATCTAAATGCTCAAACTTACCATGGATGGTATAAAGTAAGAAGAAAATATTTAACTAGACCAAACTCGATATTCTCGGATCTGATGAAACCGAAGGAACTCTTATACGAGGTCCCGAACACTAGATGACCACTAAAGTTCCTCATTTGAACCTAAAGCTCTAAAACTCAAAATTCTCAAATTTTTATATCAATTCTCATCCCGCACCCGAATAAACCATGGAACCACACTAAGTTTGATATAATAGAACTACGAAAAGAGAAAAATAGTCAAAATACTCAGAAATGGAAACATGACCTTTAGGTCATCACAACATCCACCACTTAAGATAATATTCATCCTCAAAAATATGAAAGAAGAAGTACCTAAATGGTCAAACAACTGAGGATATTGTCTATACATATTAGACTCGATCTCCCTAGTAGCCTTCTCGATCGGTCGGTGTCTCCGCTACACCTTTACACCAAATATCTCCTTGGTCTGAAGCCTCCGAACCTGTCTATCACGTATAGAAACTGGCTCCTCCTCTAATTATAAGTCTGGATGCTCTAATAGTGACTGTTGAATGACTAGTATTTATTCCTGCAAATATTCCCTTGTTAAAAAATCAGGTAGTGAATTATTATCACCCTTTATATATTGAATTTCAAAATCAAAAGGGGCTAAATATGCCTGCCATCTTGCAAACATTTATTTAGAAACATCATGTTTAAAATATTTATTAAACATGAATTTTGTTGCTTGACAATCAGTTCTTATTAAGAACTTTGTATTATATAAATTATCCTGAAATTTTAATACACATTTAACTATAGCAAGAGTTTCTTTAGTTATAGTAGCATAATTCTTTTGACTATTAATCCATTTTTCAGAACAAAATCTTATAAGATATTCCTGTTTATTTTGTGGATTTATCTGTTTTAGGATTCCACCATATCCAATATTTGAGGCATCTGTCTCAATTATTTTTTCCCAATTTGGGTTAGCAAGCATTAAGCATGGCAAAAATTTAACCTTTTCTTTTATTTTTCTTACTGGCTATATGCTCTCACTTCCATTGGGGTATAGGCCTCCTCTAAGACACACCTTCCAACCCCTAGTGCTCAAACATAACCTGTTGGTAGCTCAAGCACCTAGAGAAAAATCCTGGGATATCCTTCCTCAAACCACACCACCAATAATGAATACTCAGGTTGTGATACATCTTCTCTACTCTGGATGAATGGAATATCAAGAAGTGTGGGCCTCTTTTTACATCAATCTCACTAACTCATCAGACTTAAGGATGCAAATCCTACCCCTAATCTTCAAATTATGGTTAGAATCAAACTTGTTCGTCTTGGCCTCATCTTACAGTATTATATCATAAGTCATCCTCAACTTAGCATCATCAAATTAAATGGAACAAATCTTCTCCATCAATGAAGAACAGGCCTCTACACATACAAACATTCCATCGTAATTCAAAATATGAAATCTAACCAAGTTATTTTCTAGACTCTGAACATCTCAAGTCAAAGGCCTCTCCTCGACCTAAATATAATCATAACTACCCATGCTCAAGGACATCCTACTAAGGTCATCGCCACCATGTTGGCCCTTCCCGAATAATACAAGATAGTGATCTCATAGTTCTTCAACAACTCTAACCTATGAAACTGCCTCAAATTAAGATCTTTCTGGATGAATATATACTAAAGACTCCTATGATCGGTGAACACCTCACTATGCACTCCAAAAAGGTAATGTCTTTGCAACTTCAACACAAACACCATCGTAGCCAACTCTGAATAATGGGTAGGGTAGTTCTTCTCATGGACCTTCAAGTGCCTCAAAGCATTGGCTACTACCTTATCCTCTTGCATCAATACTCTACCCAAAGAAACCTTAGTAACATCATAGTATACGGTGAAGCCTTTGATCTTCATAGGAAAGGTAGGAATAAGAGAAAAAGTCAACAAAGATTTATGCTTTTGAAATCTCTCTCACACTCATCAGACCAATAAAAATGCTTATTTTTCTGAGGAAGTATACCCAACAGAGCAGCAATAGAAGAAAATCCCTACATGAACCTCTGATAATACCCAACCAAGCCAACAAGACTCTAAATTTTAGTCGGTGAAGTAGGTCTCACCCAACCACCACTGCGATCTTGTATGAATCGACCATAATATCCTTATTAGACACCATGTGCCCCAAAAATGCCACCAAACTAAAAAGACTCGTAATTTAAGAACATAGCATAAAACTTCTTATCCCGTAATCTCTGAAGTACAATCCGCAAGTGCTGAACATGATCGGCCTCAGTCTTAGAATAAACCAAGATATCATCAATGAACATAGTTATAAAAGAATCCAAATATGGTCAAAATACATTGTTCATATACTCTACAAATGTGGATGGAGCATTAGTAATCCCAAAAGCATCACCAAAAACTCATAATGGCCATATCTATTATGAAAATCGGTTTTTTGAATATACAAATATATAATACTCAAATGATGGTAATAGGATCTCGAGTCAATCTTAGAGAAGATGGAGGATCCCTAGAGCTAGTCCAATAAATCATCAATGCGAGGTAAGGGATACTTATTCTTCATGTTCACCTTGTTCAACTATCTATAATTAATACACATGCATATAAAACCATTATTCTTCTACGCAAACAAGACTGGAGCACCCCAAGGAGATACACTAGGATGGATGAATCCTTTTCTAAGAAAGTCATCCAACTTCTACTTCAACTCAGTAGGATCCATATGGTAAGGATGAATAGGAATGGGCTTGGTTCCCGATTTCAAATCAATACGAAAATCAATATCTCTATCAGGAGAAACTCCAGGATGGTCATTCAGAAACACATCGACAAGCTCTTTAACCATAAAAAATGACACAAAGGAAGGTAAATCAACAATAATATCCTCTCAGTTTGGAGTTTCCAAGCAATAAAGTCCTTCGGTTCACTACCTCCATTGAAGGTGGGTAGTGTGAGCTTTATGGTATTGATACCATGGTCGGTATCACCTCGTCCTTTATTTTTGCCACTATGCGGCTCCTCCAAAACTCCCATCGTATCTCCTCTACCCTGGTTCCTATCTTCTCTACCTTCGTGGCTATAGATTACAATGCCTTGGTTCCTTCCCCTGCCCCTAACTCCTCCTTATGTACCTTTATAGTTACGGTAACCTTCATAACCATCATCGTCAGGAAATATTCCATAACCATACCCTTCATCGTGGTATTCATATGTTAGGTTACGAGCGGTCTTGGTGATGTGTATGTGGAGGTGGAGTAGTAGTCATTTGTGGATAAAGTGGTTGGTGTTCATATAAAGGTGTTTGTTTTGTGAATTAGGAAGGAATTTTTGGTGGCATTTGTGGTTGGTCATATGTGTGTGGAGATAGTGGTAGTATGGGTAGATTGTTGAAAGGATGTAGGGTTCCTGTTCTCAGAATTGGATTGGCACTCATATAGAAGTTGGTAGGTTGTTGCATGGGTGCCTTCCCTTTCCACCATCTATTCATCTCCACTATATGATCTGGGGAGATTGTAGAAGAAGTGTCTACATCTCTACCCCAGGTCTTTTCATGCACAGTATACGATGACTCTCTTTCACTTTGGTTACTCTCCCAAACATCCATCCTAGAAATTATATTTTCTATGGCCCCAAATATTTGGCTCATTTTCTTTCTAAGAGACTCCATCATGTGTCCGGATCTCTTCCCTTCTTGAATTACTTCCAAATGTTTTTGTGACATTGTATCCTACAAAACTAGCAAACCAAGTTAGTAGAAAAAGCCTCATGTTCAATGGTATGTATTACTCAACTAACCTCTTAGGCTTTGTTCCCAAAGTTGATAGTGAACTAGCTTTTCACAAACAACTTAGGGTTTTCAAGTTTTGTGAAAAATGGATCCTTAAAGACACACAATGTTTTAAGGAACAATTGGACTTGAATTAACAAGTCACAACGATTATGTAAATAACAAAATCTCAAATGAAATAGTATGAAAGAAATGGACTCTAAGAACTAACTAAGTAGGCTAATTACTAGTTGTGAACTAGCTTTCGAAAACAAGAAAGGAAACTATGGGTAAAAACATAAAATATAGAATTAAAACTTTAATTGAGTTGAAGGACGTGAATTCCAAGTTGTTTAGAACAAGTTTTGAGCTAATTTTGATCAACCTTGACTGCCGTGAGTGAGGGTGGGCCGCCATCTAGGAACCCCTAATACCGTCTTTAGCAAAAATATTTTGACTACAAGCTACCATACCATCTTCCAGAGGGGGTGGCTATTTTCCACTTGCCCTGACTGCAGTCCAGGAGGGTGGTCTGCCGTCCTTGGAAGGGATGACCGCTATCTTGGACAACAACTTGAGAAAATGTACAAGATTTTTCCTTGTGGTCCCCCTTTTGTAATTGTTACCTTGTACTTGCCCTAAATGATGATTTCACGTGCACTAACACCTTTTGAACTCAAAACACACTTAATATAGATCAAATAACACCAAAATTGAAGATCTTCAATGATCAATATATGAACCACACCACACCAAAATTTCAAACCCCTTCAAATCAACCCGGAATTGAATGAAATTTGATACCTAGGGCCCTGATAACTTGGGAAATAAGATTATCAACCCTTTAACACCAAAATAACACTTTGACTTGAGGATGATGGATCAAACGCTCTAGTTCTCCACCTTCGTAACATAAAGATGTGAAGAACACTCAAGAACACTTGTAATTGTCAAAACCTAATCGCCCTCAAACGAACTCCGTTTCGCACCAAATTTTTACCACGTGCTCCCTTATCTATGGGGAACAAACCCAATACTTTCTATGCATAAAACACGCCCAAAACATCAACCCTATAAACCCTAGTTCTTCACCTTAAAATGTAAATATTGGTGAAACACCCGAACAACCCAAATTGACTCGAAATTGAAGACCCATAGTAAGAAACACTAGGGAAACAAGGTTATAACACTTGAAACACAAAATTTTTAAAAAAAACTCAAAATTTCTGGAAATGTTTCTAAAATTTTGAATTTTCCATCTCTTTTTTTTATTTTTTTCTATTTATGAATGGAGGATTGTAATTCGATTGAACAAGTTACTATCCTAAGATCTGATACCAAATAATAGGGATTGATATACAAGGTGCATGAAATATGAAGGAGAAAGAAACAAAGATAAAAGATATGCAGAAACTTCCAATAAACTTATGGTTTCTGAACAACAAGGGATTGGTTATGTGCACCTTTCAGTTGAACCAGTGATCACTATAAATCCCAAAAAACAATCAATGGGAAATCAAATTGAGGCCACAAATAGAAAATCCTTTGATTGAATGTAAATAAGAAGTTATAAATAGAAACCAAGGGAATCCACCCTCAATCACTCACTAAGATTACACTAAGTTATGTCTAAGCTACGCTAGGCTATGAACTAAGCTCTTAAAAGAGTTTAAGTGTTTAATAATACAGGTATAAGTGAAAAATAATGCAAACTCTAATATTTATACCTATTACAAGTTTATAATATATCACTTTACCCATCAGAGTTCCAGCATCTTCAATTAGGCCTCAAAAGTTGTGGAATCTTCAATTAGGCCTCTCAAGTTCTAGAGTCTCCATATCTTGCAACTCACAAGATTCCCATAGGTTTAATACCCTTTGAAATGGCTTTTAAAGGGTTCCCAAAGAATTAATCTTTCTTATGGTAACTTGTAATGCCTGTGAATCCTTCGCCTGACTCTGTGTGAAAGGTCGGGTCTGGTAGGTACTATCCATGCTCGTATCAGCTACGATTAAGGAGTGCATAAATCTTAAGAAAAATTCTATATCAATTAAGAAATTTGGCATAAAGTCCACATAGTTGTATTTTAGAGATGGTTTCTAATCCTAGGGCTAGGATGACAAAATATGTATCTGGAACTAATGATTTAGCGAATAAAGAGTGCAAAACAACTATGCTGATTGAAAACACGAATATCTCCATATTTTTGAGATATGCTCAGCCAATGAAGGATGAGAGGTAAAGTCAGAGTAAGCTAGAAAGATTCAATCATCCTGACCAGATTCAGGAGCAATAGTCTTCTTTCTCAAAAGAAAATTTTAGCACTAACTCTGTCTTAAGCTAGTACACCAGACCCAGTATTTGAGAATTGTCATTTCTGAAAGGGAAGCCCTCCAGGGCCATGTCTTAGGGTAATGCACTGACTAACACCATGAATTTTCCACTTGTAATAACTGTGGGAAGAATCATATGGGGAGATATTTATTTAATCAAGACGGGTGTTTTGGTTGTAGTTAGTTGAGTCACAGGGTGAAAGATTGTCTAGTGGTAAGAAAAGGAAATTAGAATTTGGGCAGAGCACAACCTTCTGCATAAATAGCTCCTCCGTATAACATTGCTTAGTAGGGTTCTACATCAAGTACTGGTGGCAGTCAGTGCCTAAATCAGTTATATACACTAGGGTCCTGCCAGGACCAAGAGGAGTCACCCGATGTTGTCGCTAATATATTTCAAGTTTTCATTATTGAATGTTTTGTGGTGATAGATCTGGGGATATATTTTCTTTTGTTACACCTTATGTTGTTGTAGAGTTTGGGTTAATCTAGTCTAGCTTTTAGTGTTGTTCTCAGTCTCTACTCTAATTGGTAATTCTATAGTTTTTGAATGGGTCTATGGGGATTGCCAGTTTTAATTCTTGGGATAGTCACTTTTGAAGAACTGATAGAGTTAGATATAATAGATTCCAATGTCATCCTCACCATATATTGGTTACACTTCTATTATGTCTCGACTGATTGCAAAACTTGAATAGTCAAGCTCAAGTTTCCTAGAGAGTTATTTATGGAGGGGGGAGGTAGTCCATCATGGCTAAGGGTCATCCTATTTATTATATTAAAGTAAGGAAAATGATCTCAAAGGTTGAATGGATCACATAGTTAGAGTTAAGGGCTCTGGTATGAGATTCCTGCTTTGTAGTTAATTCCAATGGTTAGATATTTTCCTTTAGTGTTTCCCGATGATTATTTGGGTATCCTCTAGGCCGGG
>JBDJHY010290101.1:0-10081 GCA_039654485.1 Withania somnifera | reverse complement strand
TTCATCTACCAGTGTGGGACTTTTGTTTGTATTAAGTTCCACATTGCCCATCACCACGATCTATGGGCCATCGAGATTTACTGTGTCATCCGTAAACTAAGTTTTACGTGTCCCATCACCACAATTCATGAGTCACCAAGATTCACTGTGGGGCCTTTTGGAAAAGGTTCTCCCCATCCTACAAGGATAATTTTTTCTCTCCCAAATTTATTAGGACAAATGATTTCCTAAACCAATAAGGATAATGATTTTCTAAAATATACTAAAAAATAATTCAAGACATAATTAATAATTCTTTCCCTTGTCTTGAATTCTCTCATCAATAGGAATGTCTCTCTAGCTTGTTCTCATCCCTGGAACTGCTCACTGGATATTACACACACCAATTAAGTTTATGAAATGCCTAAATTTATTGGTCGGGACTGTCTTGGTCATCATATATGTCAGATTATCATGTGTAGACACTTTCTTCACATCAACCTCTTTTGCAACCTACTACCTCTTGTCCCTTTAACAATGCAATAAATTTTCATGCTTGATTCTTTAGAAGAGACTCAGTCTCCTCACCCATATCACTAATTCATTAATCTACTTTTTAAACTATAAATAGCTTCTTTGTAGCTAGTATGCTCAAGCATGTCAATGGTCTCTACAACTGACAAACCAAACTCTACAAGATTTGCATGTTCAAGAAGATTTTCATCAACTACGTTCATAAATCTTTTTTGGTCAGTTGACCAGTCTCCTTTCTATGTATTTTTCAATGCTATACAGATGTTTTTGTACTGGTGCATCAACAATATCATATTGATTAATGTTTTGTACCTCCACTCCAATACTCGACTGAGCTAGTAGAGATTCAACTTTTAGCTCTATGTGGTCATTGACACCATGATCTATTTATGTTATTGCCTTTTCCTTCTGCTTGTCTAATGAGGAAACTTCATTGAATATCATATTCCTACTGATTATTAATCCTGGAGTCTTTTGATCTGTGCACAACAACCTATAACCTTTCACTCCAGTGGTATACTTAAGGAATATGCACTTCTTTATCCTTAACTCAAATTTTTCATCTCTCACATTAGCATAAGAAGGACAACCAATTATCCTCAACTTTGAATAATCAGCAGGAAAACTGGACCCTACCTCAAAAGGAGTCTTGAACTCAATAGCTGTGGATGGAGATCTATTGACCAAATAAAAAATTGTGTTGATCGCTTCAGCCTAAAAATCCTTGCTAACACATGAGTGTGAAAGCATGTTTCGTTCCCTATCACAAAGTATTCTATCCATACGTCCCGCCACATCATTTTACTGTGCCGTTTCAACACAAGTACGGTGTCTCACTATGCCCTTTCTACTGCAGAAATTATTTTCCTTCTAAGTTGCAAAATTCCAACCTATTGTCAATTAGAAGAAGCTTAACTGTTCTTCAATCTGCATCTGAACCCTCGTATTCTAGTTAACAAATGTCTAAAATGTCTCATCTTTTATTTTTAAAATACACCTATATCATTATTGAATAATCATCAGCCAAAGTCATAAAGTGCCTAGTACCACTCTTGGAGGAAGCTCTGTTTGGATCCCACAAGTCTGATTGTACATAATTTAACTTGTCTTTGATCTTGTGTTTTGCCTTCTTGCTGAACTTCTCCCTTATTTTCTTATGAAACACACAATGTTTGCAAAACTTCAAAACTTAATTTTTGTACCCATTCGACAAATTCTACTTGCTCAACAAATACAAGTCCCTATTGCTCATATGACCAAGTTACAAGTGCCACAACTGATATTGATTCAACTCAATCCTTCCAGAAGCTACAATTGTTTTTCCTTCAACTATACTCACTTCAAGGTAATATAGTATGGAGTGAAGTTTTTACTTAATGAGTACCATGAAGCCTTAAAATACGTTAAGAGTTTCATTCTCTGAGTGATACTTATACCCCTGATCATCGAGAGTCAAAAGAGAAATGAAATCCCTCTTTATTCAAGGAACATGGCAACATCTAATGCTTTTGATAATGCCATCGAACATCCTCAACTTGATTAACCAATATCCTCTACCTCTAATGGATTATCATCTCCTAGGTAGAAAATTTCACTCATCTTCTTGTAATTTGCAAATCAATTCTTGTATGGACATATGTGAAAAGTGGTATTAGAATCAATAACCTAGAAATTTTGCTTATGAATACTAAAACTCACACCACAAACTTTTCCTACATAGTCATTGTCATCAAAATTATTACCAGTATCAATAATCTTTGCTTAGTAATCAACTTTGTGCTTTCCTCTTTTCTCCTTTAGCTTAGGACAAATTCTTTTGCAGTGTCCCTTCTCCTTGTATTTATAGAAATTCTGCTCGTCGCTCTAAGTTTTGATCTGACATAAGACTTTTTCTTGTTAAAGTCTTTATGTTGTGTTCTTCCTCTACTCACAAGACTTTCACCATCAGTTTTTCTATCTGGAAAGCTCTTCTTCAATTCTTTATATTTGCATTACTAATATTATCTAAAGAGATACTGTATTTTCCATATAGTAGTGTATCAACAAAAGAATCGTAAGACGGTAGTAAAGAACATAACAAGATCAAGGCCTAATCCTCACTCTCAATTTTGATATCTATATTGTTAAGTCCATTATAATTGAATTAAACTCATCAATGTGAATTTTAACCTATGTACCTTCATTCATACGAAGATAAATAACCTCTTTTTCAGGTAGAGGTGGTTTGTCAGTGACTTCCTAAATACAGATCTTCCAGCTTGTTCCATGTCATTCTGTAAATTTTTCTTCAGTAATTTCCCAAAAATGCTATCTATAAAGCTCATGAAGATCTTACTCAAATCTCTCTCCTTCAGGTCTGCTTTTTCTAACTCTTTCATGTCTTTTGAAAAATTCTCCTCAATTACTTCCATAACTCTTGTAATACCAGGGATGATCTCATTTGAATCTTCTATAGACTGAAACTAGATCTCCCATCAAATTTCTCTTCTTCATACTTTGTTGAGGATGATGTAGACATTTTAACCCCAATATTACTCTGATATCAATCGTTACAAAACTATCGTCGGTTAAGTAGCATACAATCACACTCAAAGAACATAGAGAAGAAAAAAAACACAAGAATTTAATGAGGTTCGTCTAGACCTAATCCTCAAAGCAAAAGTAGAGAGAGTTTTCAACCATGAAAGAAAAGAGTTTATAATGCTCTTAGAATCCCCACCTATGATTTCTATTAAAATCCCCACCTATGACCTCTATTTATAGATTTCAAATTAATCCAAACCTATTTGGAAAAGGTTCTCTTAAACCTACAAGGACAATATTTTCTTCTCCCAAATCTATTAGGATAAATGGTTTCCTAAACCAATAAGGATTATGATTTTCTAAAATAGACAAGAAAATAATTCAAGACATAACTAACAGTGTTGTTATACCTTGTAATTAAAAGCTTAAATTTGTTATATTATGAAATTTTTCTTCATTCATACTTATTCAATTGACAGTGTTGATCCAATTCAAAAATTATGAATCGCAATTTCGTAATTCAATTTTTTAATGTCTAAGTGAGCTTTGGATAAAACACGCGAATGTGTATTTATTCTCGAGTTTGTCATTGAGAGCAAAAAGATTAAATCCTTTAAAAAAAAATTTTTGATTGGGATATGAATCAAACCGAAGAACCCTTTTAACTACTTAAGGGATAAAGAACAAATCACACTTTACCACTAAACATACCACTGCAATCTGATTATTGTATACAAATACAACTTTTGTTGAATAGGAGAATTGTGGTAATTAAGATATGATAAAATAGGATCATTAAAACCATTATACTCTTAACATGAAAATGCCTCGAAAGTTTCTTTTTTTTCTTTAGTCTAGCAAGGCAGTGTAACTACAAAAAAAAAAAAAAAAGAGAAATGTGACTTTTATTTTAGTCGAGTTTTCTATTTCGTATATTTTATTTACTTTTTTGAATATAAAAATGGAGAAATCTTTCTTGTTTCTTGAATATTAACCTTTCAATTTAAAATGAAATATTATAACTAGTGTATAATATACATTTTGATTTTCAAATTCGTCGGAACAAAAGAGGCCCGACTAGGTACTAATCAGATCAGGTCACGAGAATAAGAGGATCCTTTTGAACAAAATTAGGACAAAAAAAAAGGTCTTGCGTGTGTGCGCAACTATAATTTTGAAACAGGATTTTTTATAGTCGATTTGGTTCGATTATCTTGATAATCTAAAATCAATACTGTTTGTTGATTTTTAAAAT
Organism: Withania somnifera; assembly: GCA_039654485.1. Taxonomy (NCBI): domain Eukaryota; kingdom Viridiplantae; phylum Streptophyta; class Magnoliopsida; order Solanales; family Solanaceae; genus Withania; species Withania somnifera. The sequence goes on along the minus strand of JBDJHY010290101.1, from coordinate 5,790 downwards.
AAAAAACCAGAACCAAATTAATTCAAGAAACTGGTAAATTTTTTTATCGATTTCGATTTGATTTTTCCTAATTCTAAATATCGAGCAAATGTTTAATTAGTTGAGTCATTGATAAAACAACTGGTATTTTCTATTGGTGTAAGATTGAGTCCTTCGTCAACCAAATACTGCAACACAAGGTGACATCAAACTTCAATATTTTTCTAATTTTGCCATGTCCGGCATTTGTCTTTTATGACATCTTACATAAGTTACGAATCCACAAATGGTCAGCAGAAATCTTAGATTTTAAATGAACTTTTCCCCAAAAAGGAACGTTGTCCTATGCATTTGACGGATTAAATAAGGCGGGATAGATCAATTATTCCTTAAACTTGCTAGTAAATTTTAGCTACATATTCGAAATATCGTCCTATAGTATTGAACAACACATAAGGTGTCCATAGTAGATGATTTTTGACTTAAATTTTTAAAGTATATTACTTTTCTTAACTATATGCATTACCTACAACAAGCCATAAAACCTCATAACTATTCCAATTGAGGTTGATTTATATAATTAAAGAAGATCATACATTTTATGAGTTTATGTTGTAAACTTATCTATGTAATACACGCTTGAGGAGACGCACAAAAGATATTTCAAAATTTGAATAGAAAGTGCCAAATAAAAACACTTTTTTACGTGTTTAGATATTTAACTGAAACTGAAACAGATTATAATTAGAGAGTCTAGATGAAATCATTCTACTCTGCCATTAAAATAATTTTATGCTCTACTACAATGGAAACAAGAAATATACCATCTTTAGCCAAATGCCTTCTCTTTATAACTCCTTCATTTACTTGACTTCTTCTTTCTTATGAAGGAAAGAGATATAGCCTCCCTTTGATTTTTTTTTTTTGTTAATATATGAGCAGAGGTTTTATGTTTCCACCCTTAATGTAGAGTATCCTTTAGCATTTCAAGAAATATGAATTGCTTCAAAACACCAGCATTAATCGTGTTCATCACGATTTTCTCCTTATCATTGGACTTCGTTTTTTCTCAGACCACTAGTACTTTCCACAAGTGTGTCCTGGATATGAACATTTCTTCTTCATCATCAGGGGAGGCCTGTAAAACCTTAGACAGCAATTGGGATGATTTTTTAACTCACCCTTGTTGTGGATTACCTTTCAACAGATATTTACGAGCATTGGCGCATTGGACTAACCAAACAAGGCTTATCTTTCTCAATTCCACACAACAAAGTGACTGCATAACGTCCATGAATAACAGCAGTTCTGATGATTTTAGCTGTGGCATCGAAAAGTTGACTAGTGGTGCAGGAGGCTGCTCTGATTATTCAGATATCGACGTTGTGAACAAGCTAGGAAGCAGATTGAAAAGTCTGAGAGATGACTGTAGTCTAATGGATTCAGAGGGAGGACTTAGTAAGGGCTGCAATCAGTGTTTGAGGACGTGGAGAGCAATAGCTTCCACCTCGAAAAATGATTCAATGAAACTTGAAGATAACATCTGTAGATTTAGTATGCTGATTTTATTAACAAGCCAAAGAGTTTCTGATGATAGTTGGATTGACAAAATCTTTCATTGCCTAGGAGACAATTCTCTCCCTTCAGGTAAGTTTACTTCCTGTTATAAACATATTCATGTTTTCCTTTTCCAAGTATTAAAATCTAACAATGATCTTGATTGATCATTTTATTAAGCAGCCTATTCTGCAGATGAGGGTGGAAGTGAAACTAGACATAGAACAAAGTTTAAAAGAGGTAATTCTTGAAATCCATATTCATAAAGATTACTGATATTGCTGAGTTTCACGACAAAAGAGTGTTCTTTTAGCTAAGTATTGGTTAAACACGCAGATCTTTGGATTCTAATTGGTGGTGTAGCTGGGATGGTGGTAATGATAATCGTAGCGTTGTGGATCTTATTGAAAAGGAAGACGGAAGTTAAACCATCAAGTGGAAGATATAGTAAGCCCTCTTCACCATTAATCATTGACTAGATCATTGTTCCGAATGTTTTAGCTGGTACTAATTCTGTTCCCTGTTGGCAGTATCTGATGAATCTTATTCTGACGAATCAAGCTATCGTAGACTGTCACTTAAAGAAATTTACTCCGCGACTGATAATCTTAGCATGTCTAACTTCATAGGCCAAGGCATAGCAGGTAAGGCAAAATCAAATGATGTACTAGTTGGCCTGGTCTCCTTATTGTTTTAAGTATCAAAGGTACTCAATTTCCTTGACAAGCTTTGATTTAGTAACATGCATAAATCAGAATATGATATCTACGGAAGTGTAACATCCCTTCTTCCGATTCTTTTCTTTCATCAGAATATGATATTGAAATTATCACATTTTACAGGAAAAGTATATAAAGGCATTCTGGCAGATAGACAACATGTGGCAATTAAGCACATAATTAAGGATGAACAGATGGAATCATTTGTTAGAGAAGTTACAAGTCTCTCGCATATCAAACATCCGAACCTTGTCTCCCTCCTAGGCCACTATGATGGACCAAACGAGTGTTTTCTAGTTTATGAGCTTTGCCATAATGGAAATCTTTCCGAATGGTTATTTGGTATGTTTTGTCTCCATGAGCATTTCTGATCCTTGTAGACCTAGATTATAAAGTGTCCTGATTTCTATACCCCTGGATGAGCAGGTAAAAGTAAATATCTCTCGTGGAGACGAAGATTAGAAATTGCGCTTGATTGTGCCCGCGGTCTCCTCTTTCTCCACTCATATCCTCAAGGATCAATTGTTCACCGGGATATCAAGGTTAGATCTTATTTGCATCCATAATCTGTTATCCATTTTCTAAAGGTTCTCAGTTATGTTTCTCCTTTTGATGAAATTTGCAGCCAGCAAATATTCTTCTATCTGCAAGCTTTGAAGCCAAACTCTCAGACTTTGGATTGTCCAAAATTATTAGCATTGGCCACTCATATGCTAGCTCAGAAGTGAGAGGAACCTTTGGTTATGTTGATCCTGAGTACCAAAAGAACCGTCACGTTAATTCTTATGGTGATGTCTATAGCTTTGGGGTAGTGCTGCTACAACTTTTATCTGGACAAAGGGTTATCAACTTGGATTTGAAGAATCCAATGCCTCTAAGTAAAATGGTAGACATAGTACCTTCTCCATTTCCTGCATTCCTTTTAAGTTTTTCCCTCTAATGCATCTTTTTGAATCATAGGCGAAAAACTTGACCAAAGGTGGGAATATCAAAGAATTTGCTGATCCCAAACTGGAGGGAAAATTCTCAATGGAGGCATTTGAAATTTTACTTAAGCTAGCTTTGACTAGCATAGGGCTTAAGCAGCAACGACCATCCATGGAACAGGTAGTTATTAAACTTGAAGAGGCTCTTGATTTATCAACACGAGTTGAGTCAGTCCATCCTTAGCATGCATTCTCTTTATCTGGTTAGTCCAGATCAAATCTGATGAATATAGTAGCTCACGTACAATTCACTTTTGTTTTAATCCTACCCAAGCATTCAGAGGCGAAACTAAAATTTATAGTCATAGGTTCTGAAAGATTTTAATACACTAGTATAAAAAAAAAAAATCGCTCATGTTCTTATGGATCAAGCAGAAAGCAATGGTTCCCATTGAACTCGCTGAAGATCCGCCACTGCCCAAGGTTGTATAATTTCTTAAGTTTCCTCTTTTACACATTTTGATCTCAACTAGGTGCCTAACAGGGGATGAAACTGAACAATCAAAGATAAAACAAGTATACTGATTGTACATTTAATTTGTACGAACTGATTCAGATAAGACAATGCTTAATACAAGAGTACGAGATTTCTTATTAACTTGAAGAGTACAAGGATTGATTTTTACATAACAACAATTCACATTAACATCAGGAAGTATAGAGATACATGTAGAACTATACAAAGCTTCATTCAAAAACAGAAGCTGCAGCAGTGTAGTGATTAGCTCTCTAAAGCATCCTACATCATGGAGTATATGTACATGTTGGATGCTTTTCAATAATTACCACACATTAATGAATTGATCCTCCATAAAAACCGGAGTGGTCAATCCAGAAGAGGTCTTCTCATTGTACTCGTGAAAGATTCTGATGAGGGTACTAGATTTCTTGCTTGCTTTTGAGTTGCCTTCAGTGAGGAGGGAATACAAAGGTCCCATGAGAGGTGAGTTCTTTACTAAAACAGGAACTGCATCTGCCCCACAAAGCCAGCAACAATGAAACACAATACTCCTTTGCTGCCCTTGAGTTGGAAGAATTTAGAACACTGACAATAACTGGTAAAGCTCCAGAATAAAGAATAGCCATTGCTCCATCAAGTCTTTCAATCTTAATGAGATCTTCCCTTTCGAAAGATTTCAACAGATTAACCGCCAAGGGGATTAATCCAGCAGCAATTACTCTCCAGTGGTTTTCGGGGCGCATTAGAAGTCCAAAAATGGTGACCAAGGCATTCTTTTTTCCCGTCAGTGCCAATTCTTAGCAGCTCCAAAAGTGATGGAATGAACTCCGGATTATCTCCCATCGTTTTACGTTACTCTTCCACTGATGTAAGGTAGAAGAATGTACCAGCAGCTTGCGCTCGAGCTTCCATCTTTATCCCTCCCTTCAACACATCAACTATCAACAACAAACCTCCATTTCCAACAATTATGCTTTTGCTCTTAGTTCTTCGATAGGTTCAAGGGAGTAGCCATTGCATTCTCTTGACAAGAGGAATCCCTTGAAGTAACAAGATTCAGAAGAGGTGGCATTGCACCAGCTTCCATCAAACAAGACCGGTTAAAAATGCTTGTTTTGGTGAGCAAACAAATCTCGAAAGCAGCCTTATTTTGCCGCTCCATTGTTCCAGCAACTAGCCTGCCTACCAGAACTTGCAAGCAACTTCATAGCCTGCTCACTAGCTACACTGCTTGTAGCAACAGATTTTATAACATCATGATTTAGCCCGCCAGTATCCACAAATGAAATGCCATTCACATAGCAATACTGTTTGATTAAGAGGTTCAAAGTCAATTAGGAACCAAATCAATGCTTCTTAAACTCTCACCAGTCTTTGGACATGTGAAGTTTCCAGCTCTGAACCATTTCAGAATCGAAGACCGATCATACGTGTGACCTTAGGCTATTGTCACTGGATCACTCATGATTTCCAGTGTAATTGGACAACTGAAATCATCAAGATTCAAGAACCTGATAACTTGATCTGCATTAGTGCTGCCTCCATTGATTTGTCTACTGGCTGCAGTATCCAAGACTTCAAACAGAGTTCCCCTGCAGTAAATCACGAACCCCATTAAGCTACTGAGAAGCCTCTCTTCTCCCCTGTATTGCCCTCCAAGAAAATCTCATTATCCAAGAACTTATTTATTGCACGCACTCCAACGTTTGATGGATAAATAATCAAGAACCCTTTTCAGATCTCTTGATTCTGGAATAATTCCATCTTCAATTTGATCCAAAATCTTCAAAATATTCACTTGCATTTTCCTATCATCCACTTCCACTTCAAACTTCAACTTAACAGATTGACTTCTCACAAACTCCACCACTACTTTAACTTCCACAGAAACATCCATTTCCTCCAAAGGAAGAACTTCCAGTGCCACAGCAACAGCTCTTTCCAGAATTTGAAACTGGCAAGAGACATCCTCAGACGGGGCTAAAATCCATATCCTGGAATCTTCTCTGCTACAATCTTCCAACAAGAACTGATACTTATAGAAGATAAAATGGATCTCTGATAAGCTCCAAATGCTTGAATTTGCAAA
>JBDJHY010290080.1:0-10082 GCA_039654485.1 Withania somnifera | reverse complement strand
TACGGACTACAGGGTTTGGTTCTCCTACTGGTGGGATAGTAGGTGCCATCATGATCCGAGAAATCGGGTCGTGACATGAACCAAGACTACAATAAAAGTCCAATCGCTGCCATGTAGTCAATGCGCCAGAAATCAGAGTGACAATGAGAAAATAGACCAGATGGTGTTAGAAAGTAGCTCCATACTACATTGGGAGTCTGGATACGCATAATTTCAGTTATAGGAAAACCAATTTACGATTATTACACTATCAAACCCAAGTTACCTTTTAAAAATATTAATTCATGCTCACAACACTGAACCAATCAATAGACTACACCAGTCTAAGGCTCCTAACTTGAATCTATAGAATGGATGTTAAGCTCTAGTCATAAGGTACACCCTTTCCTAGCCAAATTATGGTCCGGAGCTATGATTGATCACACCAAAGAAGCTACAAGTGCGCATAGGACGTCCATTAGGTCAAAGTACACATCCATACAGGAAAAACTTGATTCTATCATAGTTTAGGCCAATACAACTCACTCCGAGGATCGCACCTGTCTAGGGTACAACATTGTTACACAGGATTGCTAACTATCCAACAAGACTATATCTTTCTATCTACATCCAAGTAATCACACACATACTAATTGCACGCAACACCTCTAGAACGCAGAATAAATTAGCTTGGCTAGATTGGCTCTAAATCCACCAACATAAATCAGGGGATATCTACTAGCTCTAACCACTAGTATAATCCCCTCACCAACATCTCTATATTTTAGAGTTGACGTGAAATATGCAGGAGGGCCTCGTAGCCCTAGGGAAGTATAAAAAATAATAAAGCCAATTAACTAGGATCTAGGACAAGATAATCACTGTAAAGGGGCTCTAAACTAGTAACCAAACACAAGTTTACAATTTACCAAGCATATACAATACTAAATACCCATCTGAAAAATTTAATACGTACAGGTTCCAACAAGTCACAAATGGCTTGAAGCAGTTACAAGAATACTCTAAATCCAGAGAAATCGCGGAAATATGAATATGAACCCAAGGGTCATTACAACAATAATGAGAAAATAACTAATGAAGTAATTAATGTGATTGATAAAATTGATTTAGGACTATGGCTATCTAACAATCATGTTTTATTCTTCAGTTGATTCGCCTATTGATTTTCCTGAGCTGCTAATTGCAGGTTGATATTATTCATTGAGCATCAGGCGGATAACTCTAATTCTACTTGAATATCACGGCCAAAAAAATTGGTAATGATAGCATCTATCTCACTCCTAAAATAGATAAGACGACTTAACACATAATAGTTTTAAAAAAACTAAAAAAGTAACTAGAGTAAGTGAGAAGACAGAAGCTATGAAAAACTATGAATCCAAGACCCCAAAACCAGATTGTCATAATATACAAGTCTCTATATAAATTCAAATGTGGAAAACTATTTCAGAATGTCTAAAGTAAGTAAGGACATAATATGAAAACAGGGGAATCTATGGTTCCAACAGGGTAGATAAAACTACTACCTCATGAATCTCTAAAGTTAGGCCTCTGACTCAGTTGGTGAATAGATATCAAGAAATATTAGGCTTTGTACTTGCACAAAAAGTGTAGAATAACAAGTGTGAGTAACACTTAATGGTACTCAACAACGCCCTGTGCTTCCCCTAAAGCAAAATGATGATGAGAAAACTCCCAACACTACCATACCCCCAACAACTACAACATGCACACAAGCAATAATCCAAAATAGTCCAATATATAATCATATAATAAGAACTTGGATGGATCAAATAAACCTTCACCAATCAAAAAAATATCCAACAAGTTCTCAACTTTAAATAATTTAACTAAAATCAAGATATCATCTCAACAATTATACACTTTAATAAAGAATGAGCTCAACAGAGTGAAGCATCTCAAAATTGCATCCAAAAATTCATATACTAATATTTCATAAGGAATAGATATATAAACAGCTACACCAAATCATTGCAATGCGGGGCAATATACAGTAAAAATGATGCATTCCTATTATATCAATACATACATGTTGCCTATCTGAGGTTAGTTAGAACCCACAGAGAACTCACAAGGTCCATGCACTTGTCCAAAACCTTTTAATGTAAGACCATAATAACACATCACATTATCCGGTACCATTTCCCAATGGGTCTTATCATATCACATTTTTCATAACTATTTTCCACCGGATCTTATAAATTATCTCATGATTTATCTTTAAAGCCTCATTTATCATCAAATAGGAAAGTTATCTCATACAATTTCATGGAAATGTCAATCAAAAAACCAACACCAGTTCCTGTATCACAAATAAAATTAAGAAAGCCTCCATACGAGAATCACTATTGAAATAAACATCCCAAAACAACAAAGGCTCAAATATCAAAAATCTTTATAATATGTAATTTTATTCATTGTATGAAGCAATGATGAAAGTGACTACTACTTGGGTGGAGACTCGTCTTTCTCCTATACGAACCCCACCCCCGCAATACCCAATTACTCTCAACTACAAATAACTACCACATAAACACAATATTTTGTAAAGGAGTCATAGAAGTTTCAACTTACCTTAATTGAAGATAAAACACCTAAACTTGAATCTTGTCCTTTTGGATAGCCTCCGAACAAACCCAATCTGGTCATATCCAAATTATCCATCAGAAAATAAATCTATTGCTATACTTTAGAATCAAGTAAAAACATTTATCCAAGAGTTTAAATGAGCCCCAAGGACTCTGAGATTTTATTTCAAAAATATATTATCCATAACTTAGGGAGTCTAAATATGAAACTTCACCGAAATCTGAGTTAAAAGCGACCTCCAAAAAGTTGAAAATACATATTCAAGGTTTAGATAAAAATAATCTAAAAATTTGAATTTGAAAAATCAAAATTTGTAGATGAAATCGTGAAATAATTAATAGAAAATGATGAAATATTGATTTATAAGCTTATCTAATGATTTTAACTTGAAAAAAACACATTTTGAATCATTCCAAAATGAGTTTATAAAGTCCAAATTTCGAAATGAAGTAGAAAGGGTCAAAAATGATATTTTAAATAACTTCTACAATGTCACAACCAAAAAGCGGTCGTGATTGAACCTATCATTCCATAACTTAGGGAGTCTAAATATGAAACTTCGCCGAAATCTGAGTTAAAAGCGACCTCCAAAAAGTTGAAAATACAACTTCGAGGTTTAGATAAAAATAATCTAAAAATTTGAATTTGAAAAATCAAAATTTGTAGATGAAATAGTGAAATAATTAATAGAAAATGATGAAATATTAATTTATAAGCTTATCTAATGATTTTATCTTGAAAAAAAACATTTTGAATCATCCCAAAATGAGTTTATAAAGTCCAAATTTTGAAATTTCCAACCATGATAGGTTAGCCAAGACGAACAACGATAGAGCAACAGGATAATAAATGAGAAAATAAATAACATAAAGGAACTACTAAAGTGAATATATATATATATATAGAAAATACTCCAAAATCAGATTTGCACTGTCTATAAGCCATTACAGAATCTATACAATGATTTATAGTTTGAAAAAGGTCTTTAGTATGTAAAGACATCATAAAACAAAATATGCGAGAAATTCTCAACAACTGTTGATGAGACGGTCAACTACCTTAGAAATAGTCAGAATTCTCTTGAATTGAAGATAGAAAATAAATCACAAAGTCCTAAGCATCACATCTGCATGAAAATGCAGAAAAGAAAGGAGTAAGTTCAAAAGAATGATACTCAAAACGTACTTGGTTGGTCTAAGTATAATGCAATGTCAAAAACTCCATCATCCAACAAGCCTCGAATACTACAACCTGAACACAGTTTATATTTACAACAGCCAACGAACAATACAAGTTCAAATATAAAGAAATGATATGAATAAGACATTCATCAAGTTCCACAACACGAGTAATAATCTCGGGTCAAAACATCAAGTATCATTTCAAATCAAGTGTCATTAATAATCTTAGTTCATTAACATATATTTTATTCCCAAGTATCAATCGGACAAACATAACAAATCAAAGTCACAATTCAATATAATTGAAATGCAATGTGCAAATAATCGTGATGCATCTATGTCCTATATGTATACATCGATTGCCAATAATTATCATAGTCAAGATCCATGAGGGACTCACAAGACCCATGCACTATACCAGTGTGGTACTCCGATCCATTATAATATTGTGCCGTCATGACTACTGATTCATAGTAATATATATAAAGCATTGTACCAGCATGGTACTCTATCTAAAATAGGGTTTATAATATTATACCGGGGTGTTACCCGATCCAAAATATGCTTCATAATAATATTGTCAAAGCGCGACATCGGATCTATAATAGTATAATATTGTATCAGCGTGGTACCCAATCCACAACAACAACATTATACATCTCAATAGAATTATCTCAATACAAGTAATCACAAGTTAGTCTCATTCCAAGCCAATCAAGCCTACTCAAGGCATCATCACAGGGTAATATCCAATCAGAATCAAGCCATAATCAGACAACTTTTACTAGATATCAAATAGTATCATATCATATCTCAATTATCACAATAAGAGTTCATGTTCAATCAATTAATCTTAATTGAAGCGTATTATACCCAACTCAATAAGACAACTTAAAATAATAAGCCATGAAATGTCATGACCCGAAATTCAATGGTGATGGCACCTGTCTTTCTGACCACAATAGGTCATCCAAACAATGTAGAACAACCAAATTAAGTAAATGTGGAAGCAACTAACAATACTAAGAAAATTAAAATATTTAAAAAGGAATATAACAACTAGATCCCCAAGACCAGGTTGCCACTGTTTACAAGTTACTAAATTGGTATTTATACAAAATCTTAAGTCTTTCAATATTTTTAGTAAGTAAAGATACAAAATAAGAAAATGGTGTAAGACATCTGACAACTGTTGAATGAATGGGAAGCTACCTCATAATGTCTCAAATATGGCCCAAATTAGGTATGGATAATTGATCACAAAATCCTAGGCTGTAAACCTGCACAAGAGTGCAAGAAATCAAAGAGTGAGTACAATAAACACAGTACTCAGTAGTATCGTTGGCTTGTCTAAGTATATAATAGAAGTAGAACTCCTGGCATCCAAACAAACCTCTATTACATACAGTAGACTAAACAACAATATGGGTTTAAGGTATCCAGAAGGTCCAAACCAACAGCCAGTAGCAAATGGTACAAAATTGTTATCAAGTATCGAATAGTCTCAAATTGTCAGCAAGTGTCAGATAGTTTAGAATCATCAAGTATCATATAGTGTTAAATCATAAACAAGTACAAAATAGTCTCAAATCTTCAACAAATATCAAATAGTATTAAATCATCAATCGGAATCAAATAATCATGATGCATGCATAAATGTATGTAGACACCCTTTGTTGAATATCGCAAAAGATAGGACCCATGAGGTCCCATAAGGCCCATGCACCTGTACTGGCATAGTACCTGGTCCATTGGAAACTATATCGGCTTCTCTTAGGCAATTATCGATTGTATCACAAATAGGTTCAATTGGACAACACCGATCTCACAATGAACTATCAAATACATTTCTAATCAATGGGATAGAATTATTTTAGTTTCCAACTATTTAATCCTATTTAAGGCATCATAATCATAAACAACTTATATGATCAGCAATTTCAATAATAAGATACCATTTATTATGTAATTCACATTGTTTTTAGCCTAGCATGTGACACTAAGACCCAAACTAATACTTGTCATTTCACCTCCAATCGACTACCTCAATGTTCCCATTTCTCCCAATTATGATGACTAATCAAGAATTTGTACCAATATTTTATAAAAATACCATAAAAACTCAACTTACCTTAAATTTGGGGAAATCTATCAACCATGAGATTTTCCCTTTCGTAGAGCTTCCAAATGAGCAAAATCTATTCATAAATACATTACACAAAAGATATAACAATAATCAATACCCATATGTTGATATTTAGCACTTTATTCAAAAGTGCTCCTCAGGCACACAATATCTGAATTTTATTGGGAAACCATATGCCTTGACACTTGAGGAGTCTAATTCTCAAGTTTGAAAGACAATCCAATATGTTATGAAGTTCAAATCAAGGTTTTACAAATTTTTGAGTTTATTCATAAAGCCCTATTTTTGGGTTCAAAACCTTTTAATTCTATGTAAGAATCATGTTAAGGTAATAGAGAAATGATGAAAAGAGGTTTACAAATCTTACCCAGTCAATAAAACTTAAAAATCTCCTTTTTGTTGTTGAAAAAATGAATAGAATATGACCAAGTTATGAAAAATGAAAAAACATTTGGTGTTTTAAACATTTATAGTTTAGATGTACAAGCACAACGATCAAGAAGATCTTCATGTGATCGAAACCCATAACCTTCAGTGAGTTGCAAATATGGCATGGGGACCGCGAACGTGGCCCATAATTTTTTTTCACACATCACAATCACGGTATGATCCTCACAAATGCGATTCTCAGTAGACCTATCTCAATGACATCGCGACCCTGCTTGCAATTACAGGGCATGGATAGTGACAACACCAGTAGCTGAAGACATCAACAACCAAGTAACAAAATTTCACCAAAAGGGTCCTTAGAATTCATTTATAATCTTGTGCAAGCAAACCATATATGCATCCATACTAATTTTGACATTCCGGACATAAACCCGTCCTTCTCTCTTTGGAAGATGGGGCACTTCTAGTTCTATTAGTGGAACCATCAAATTACGTGTACAAAGTATCTGTGACTCGATGCTTATTTAACGTCTAACTTTAACTAAAAATGACCAAAATTCCCTGGAGGCCTAAAAAAAATATAAGAGACCTCATTCTAGACTAAAAATCACTTCCCAAATCCAATAAAACCATTATATTTTCAATCTGGACACTCTAAGTACGAATGTTGACCAAAGTAAACCATTTCCCTTAAAAATAGATTTTATCCAGTCAAACCTCCCAAAATAACAAAGAAGGGGCTAAAATAGTAAATGAAGGTCCTATTGGACAAAATCAACTTCCTGGAGCTGTTGGAACTGATAGATTTTTGTTTTGAGGTCCCAAATTCAAAATGACCCCTAGAGTTCTATATTTATCATTTTAAAGCTTTAAACTCAATTTCAAAAATCTTACTCAAAATTCAATCTGTTCCTAAACGAACCATGGAAACAAACTCATTTTAGCGTAATACAACTACAAAAGGGTAATATATTAAAATATGTACATGCATCATGATTATTTTTACATTGCATTGCATTTACTTTGATTTCTTCTTACTTAGATTTGTTGCTCGCTCAATGATTTTCACTTACTTATAATCGCGAATACATTGATGACCCTTTACGTTAATAAATACATAGATGCTTTTTGACTCATTTCCAACAAATAACCTGAATATCAAAACGTCGAGTCTCGCAAGGCAATCTTTTGAAACTGGATAGCCTATGCTAAGATTCATTCCTTTACCCCAAATTAATCAACTACTCATGCTGTATAACCGAAGACTCCAAGATACGTGTCACTATCATTCCGTTGCGACACCTTTTATGAAAATACACTGAACACCTATTGCATCTAGAAAAATCTCCCTGACTGATGACATGATGGAACAATCCACAAATATCCAAACACAAAATTATGGTTCCCAGTTTTCAAACAAGTAAAATGAACTCTCCCATGATCCTTCCAAATTATCCAAGGTTTCAACCCGAATCGATCCATTTTTCTTCTGCAACCCCAAAATAAGGCTACTCATTGATTATTATACTGAACTATAGGACTCCATCATTAATAGATAGGGTCCACATAGAGAACTAAAACTATTGAGATCTTTATGCTTCTGAAAGTTACCAGAAAACACTACAATACCAATCCTTAATGGGACAATACATTCATGAGAACAAAATAAAGGATGACCCCCTGCTGAATCCCATTGATAATCAAGAATTCCTTCTATCCACAGAAATGAAAACTCCATAATCTTAGGTTCTATGAACAAAAGATGAACAACAATTAAGGAAATTAAAAAGGAAACTCATGTAAAGTATGAAAATTTTTCATTTCGACCTCTAAATGAGGTCAAGACAGATAAGGAGGCTTAACAACTATCCTTAAAGATTTGTTGAACATGGGAGGGTCATATTAGATATACCCTTAGTCACAAACACTAGAAGAAAATAACAACAACTGAACCACCATGTGAAGCACAGAAACACCCTGAAGTCGGTTTAGTCATTAATCAAAATGTGATACCGAAAGTCATAATCTAGTATTGATCCTACCAATAAATATCCCCATAATCAATACCAGGAACATATCCAAATACATATCCTAATCTAGTAGTTATCTTACATAATTGTCAATATCAGGTATTTATTTCATATCCCACTAATCAAATCTACCATACCTAGAAGAATCAAGATAAATCGATCACTAACGATTAACAAAATCATATCATAGAACCAGTTCTCCCAATCCACCACTAAGAATCAATCCATTAAGTAGCAACATAACTGGAAACCAAGGAACGTTTGTCCATCACATAAGAACTTGGTATGGAGTATACCAACACATAGAGGAAAGTAGAACCATGGTAAATCGATAGCAAAATAAGTCAATGATACACTCATAAAATACCAAACACTGAGAGGAATGAACAATATAAAAATGGAAAGCCTACTAGATACGATAGAAACCTGATGATGCTCGAAGCTAATGACAAAGTGATCATACCTTATCTAAATAGATTTTTCTATCCATTACGTCTTACTAAGGCATCCTAGAGGATCTATGTAATCACTCCACCATTATGAATCAACTAAGAGTACTGATACTACTCTAAGAAATAGAGAAAACTCGCAGAAAAGAATAATCCCAAAGGAGAACACATATACAACTTTGCAAGTAAATTTCCCACAATCAAGTAATGTCAAAACAACCTAAAGTTTTACATAAAATACCAAAAAATTAATATTTCTACCTCTGACTGTGAAACTGAGATATTTGACACTACATCGACCACTTAGAAAGAAGGTAACTAGTACATTATCTGATTTCTCACATAAAAGCAATACTGAGGACTCTAAACCAGCAAAGATAATTTTAACCAATAAAGAAGCCCTTACAACTTGAGCGATCCAATATCTGGGAGGGTAGTGAATCCTACCCCATAAAGAGTACCAGTCTTAATGCACATAACCTCGAGGGATATAATCTAAAACCCCATAAATACCATCTCTAGGATCCCTATAGTAGGCCTCAGACAAGCACTTTGATGAAAACAATACATCTATAATGTCATCTTTCACCTTAGCCACTAAGATCCTCTTTTGTCTTACTCTAAACATTGCATCTATAGTATCCAAAACCAAACCCTTTTAATCATCTCATCTCCATATAGTAGAAATCTCTCTTTACACAATATCTTATTTTATAACAGACATACTTCTAAAGATAATTGATTCATCAAAACCTAACATATTTACCATAGACCATTAACTAAAATAAAAATACAATGCTAAAAAAATATAATGACTTCTTGATCTTTTAATCATACTTCCCAAAACTATCATTAGTGCAAAAGTACTTATAAAATACATTGGCGCTCTTTGTGACTCTGAATTATAACTCCTCTCTTTTGCAAAGTAAGATGTCTTCTCCAAACCCACTCCCCGAATGCTAGCAACTGGCCTCACCCAAGGTTGATGGAACAATATTCCAAATCTGATAGTACTTTTTTTTATCAAGATGAAGCTACTGAACAAGAAATTGATATCAAATCCATACAAGCCATCAAATGCCATGCTTCAACTACTACTCAGATAAACACACACTCATGTAAAATCTTATAGGAAACCCTCGATGTAATGACCCTCATGGTCATTTATGATAAATCATGATGTCTTGCATCGTAGAGTGTTTAAGTAGTTGCCCCAAGTCATTTATGACTTGCTGGGACCGATAGTTCGGATCCCTGGCGACTCGGTTGAGATATA
>JBDJHY010290069.1:0-10082 GCA_039654485.1 Withania somnifera | reverse complement strand
ACTGTGTTGGGCATTATGAGAGTCTACAGCCCATTGTGCATCTCTCCGGGCTGTAGGGTGAGGCTTGTCTACTGGAGGGGTGTAGACGCCATCATGACCTGAGATTTTGGATTGTGACAGGTATGCAAATCGTACACTTAGAAAACGGGATCTTTATCCATCAATCTACCTATATTGAGAAAAATTTAAAACGATTTTACATAGACAAAGCACATCCATTAAGTACTCTAATGGTTGTTCTATCACTTGAAGTGAATAAAGATCCGTTTTGATCTCAAGAAGAAAATGAGGAATTCCTTGGTCCTGAAGTACCATATCTTTGTGCAATTGGTGCACTTATGTACCTTGCTAATGCAATGAGGCCTATATAACATTTTATGTTAATTTGCTAACAATTAGTGCAAATACTGACTTTTATCTTCTTATTTGGGTTTTGATTGATTTTGATTCAAGTCATTTCTTACATTCATCTAATTTCGAGATGGGTGGAGTCTCAATGTCGGATCTTGGTTCGACAGTCAAAATTAGGCCCCAAAGTGCGAGAGTTAAATAAATAATTGAATCTCGTGTGGGGATCAAGTCCTAGATCGAGAGTCAGGATCGAGTAGAAAATCAAGAATCGGGATAACGATTTGGTCCCAAGTGAGGAGTCTTGGTCGGGTTCCAAGAGTAGAGTCGGGGTTGGGTTCTTGGTCAAGACTCAGATCCCCAATTGGGATCGAGATTAGAGTATTGGGTTTTGGGTTGAGAGCCGAGGTTATGTCCTAGGTATAGAGTTAAGGCCGAGTCTTGATCACAAGCAGGAGTCAGGGGTCGTATCTCAATTTGAAAATTAAGTTTGGATCTCGGCTTAGGTCCTAAATTGCGAGTCAGTGTTGGGTCCTAGGTTGAGAGTCAGCGACTGAGTCCTAAATAGAAATCTAGGATAGGAGCAAATCTCGAGTTTGGAGTCAAATCCTGACTTAGGAATCAGGTCAAGTGTTAAGTTAGGGTTGGAGGTCGAGTTCCAAATACTAAATTAGGGTTATGTCTAATATAGAGAGTCAGCATCGGTGTTCGAATTCCGAGTCAAGAATAAAGGTCAAATCTCAAGTTGGGAGTCAAATTCTAGTCGATGGTTAAGGTTATGTCTCGAATTAGGGTCGGGTCTCAAGTCAGGGTTAGGTATCAATTCAAAGTCAAAGTTGGATTCTAGATTACAAATGGGAAGCATGGTTAGTATCGATAGTTGTATCACGAGTCGATGTTGAAGTGGGGATCGAAAGTCGAATTTTAGGTTGAGGTCAAATTCTAGGTCCTAAGTCTTAGGTCGGGGTTGAGCATTGATTCTTAAATTGGGGTCGAGGTCCAAAGTGGAGTTAGATGTTAGGATTACTAGCTGAATCTCGGGTCGGGATCAGGAGTTATGACCTGTGTCAAGTCGATAGTCGGGGTCGGGTACGATGTCATTAGTATTTTTTAAAATTATATATCTAAATATTATTGAAATAATATTTTCTTCTTACTTGCCAAAAACTAAAAAATAAGTAAGAAAATATTTATAGGTGTAGTGATGAAATTTTTACGGAATTTAAAGAAGTACTCTACAAGACAAGTCCAATATCTATTTTTAAACTCTAGTTACATTAGGATTTCTTGAAAGTTAATACTTTTACTGGTTAATGTTGGTGATCTTACAAAATGAGACGAAACAAAAATAATCATGATTACAATACTTTATAGCCATATACCTCTATGTATATGAGCTTATTAGGCTTCACAAGGCTCAACATTTTATGTTTTCTTTGGTGCTAACACTCAATTAACAGAGTTATTTTCATTAAAAAAAATATAAGTATATAGTGTTTATTTTGTGGCATTCTACTTTTAATTAATGAAGACAGGAATTGAATGATCTGATCTTTTGATGGTTAACAAATATTTTTTCTTCAATATTAGTGAGACTACTATTGTATATAACTAGATAAATACCTACAATTAGTTACAACTACTCATGTCAACAGACAAAATAATAAACCAACATATGATATTTATTGAAAAACTTAAGATATTTGAAGAGTATGTCAAATGCTTCTCATTGTTACATTAAATGAATTCTATTTTAGATAAAAGAAATATTTGAATGATCTCTTATAGTTAAAGTCCCTAATCAAAGTGTTGGTTAAGTTTTTATTTACTAAATTCTATATTCTAATATGGATACACGCGCAAAGAGTGTACCCTAAATTAGTTATTATAAAAGCGTGAATAACAATGTTGATTGACCAAAATATTCACTAAAAGTTGATTGGCTTATTTAGCTTTTTAGGTTAAAATTTCCTCCAAAATGAAAATTAATTAATGGGTATGAATGTAATTTTATATGAGGACTAAAAATAATTTTCTATTAGGACTAAGTTTCTCTCTTTTTCTAAACAATTCTACATTAGGAAACATTATTTTGGTATTAAAATTTTATGAAAAGTTCATAAATTTGGATACATATATTGGATATAATATATATTATTTAAAAGTTTGCCGTTACTTAGAAATTGTTGAAGTTAAAATACTTCTTGTTCTTGACATATAATTTCAAGCAACCTAATATTTGTTATGATTGACAGGAGATAATGTGCGGGGCACGTTCATAGAAACTAGTTATACTTATAATTTCAAATAACTTAATATTTGTTATGATTGACGGGGGATAATGTGCTCATAGAAACTAGTTATACATATAATTTCAAATAACTTAATATTTGTCATGATTGACAGGGGATAATGTGTGGGGCCGTTCATAGAAACTGGTTATATTAAAAGTGTGAAGATTCTTAGAAAATTGATTTAAACTTTTTTGCCCTTCACTAAAAGTACCTGAAACAAACAAAATCGTCTTTTCATTAATATTGAATATAATAAACACATTAGAAATTAAATGGAACAGGTTTTCTTATTATGGTTGAATTCTTAATTTTATGATAAATATTTTTCTCACATCCAACTATAGGCCCTCCACTCTTTTCCAACTAAAATAATCTTTGTTCAGAAAAATAAGCAAATCTTTAAAAAATTGTCTGTATATAAACGTTTAACCTTAAAACTCTCAACTGACAATTAAAGCCACCTTATTAGTCCTTCATGCGTAGTCACTCCCTATTTAAACTTTACATATTGTATTTAGAGTAATTATTCCAATCAAATTATCATTAGAGCAGTAATTCCAATGGCGAATAAAGTAGAGGCTTCAACCTCCAACAAACAATCTCCAATGATTTATTTGCGGGGTAACTATGGTGAATTTATTGATGTGTGGCGTCGTACAGTTTAAATTCGGGTATCGACACCAATAAACCTTATGCTATACGCTACGGCAGCCCATGCAACTTTCTCCCTCCACTCAGATGAATTGTGACTGGGGAGGAAGTTAGACTATTCATGGTGAAGAGATATACTACGTTGCTAGAATATGTGGAGATAATATCTAACATACCCATGCTTCCTCCACTTGACGCCCGTAAACAGTTTCTCCACTTGAAGGTACATTTGGCCCCTTGGTTGGAGGGAAAGGTACATAACAGTTATTAACTTCGACTTGAAGGATTTTTACGCGTTAAATTTGTTGCTCACTATTTATTTATTTTTTTGGATTTATCGCATTCCGTCATAACAATTATAGAAAAATCCAACGCAAACAATCCAAGTTTTGGCTGAAAAATGAAGTCTTCCAGGGTTAAACCTTTTTTGTTGCTTGGATTTGTAGAAAATTGTATGCTGTAGGAGGGATGAGCATGACAATGAAAAAAGTGGAAAGTGCTTGAATTGGATATCAAGAGTAATTTTGAGTTATCGTTGTGTTGGTTCCAGTTATGTGGTATTTGTCATTGAGGACCATTAACTAGATACTTTATTGTTGAAAAAAGAGGATTCCAATCGAAATGTCTAAAAAGAAAACTAGGTGGATAACTCCTTATTACCAAGCCAATTTTGATTGACCTAAGAGGTGATGGTGATGGCCGCGTGCGGCACGAAGTCGCTGATGTCGAGTCGGCTCTTATATCGCTAGCTATGCCCTGCTTGGTCCCCTCCTCCGACAAGGTGGAGGCTATGATTATGAACTATCTCATTGTGTTTTGTTTACTGCAAAATAATTTTTTTAACTATACGAGACAAATCCTTCTTGACTAATATTATATGGGATGCTTTGTTTATATGGAAAGACTCCTATTTAAATGAAAAATTGGTTCCATGGCAAACTGAAGGTTTTTCTACAGATGATTAGCTTTTTCTTTTCCTATACGTGTTTGTTTTCTCTTTGATAATTAAACTATTTCTTACTATTGAAATATTAGCCAATCTTAAAATTTAGAAATCCTAAATCAATTAACATTCTAATTTATACAAATTTGTCTTTTTTATCTAGGTAAGAAATTATAGTATTTAACACTTCTAAATTAAATAAAATTTTATTATACGTATATTTAAAAAAATTATCAAACCTTAAATAAAAACACTGTACATAGGTGTACGATATCAAAGTAAATTCAGTATAATAAATTTTGTACCTTACAATACTTACCAAAATAAAAATATTTTACATGGCTGTTCCATCTGAGATGTATTATAATCTTTAACAAAATTATTGTACAGTTGTAAAAGAAGATCCAACAATTTTATTAATACGAAATAGAGCTTTACTTATATAAATTCTTTTCGTATATATTTGAATGGTTATTTTTTCAAAAGTAATTAAATATGGATCCGTTTATGTTATTATACCTGATAATATTTGGTAATCTTTTCTACAAAGTCAAACACTTTGACTTCATAGAAGTATAAAGACAATTAAAAATATTACTTAATCACGTATATTTGAATTAATTGTATCTTTGAATTTAAAATATCGATAACACTTCAAGTAATAATGTTTGAAAGTATTTTCTGAAAATTCGATATGATATGAAAATATGAAAGGAAAAAAACGAAAATGCTAAATAATTGGAGTGAAGAGATCAAAGTAATTAATTATTCTAAAGTTTTGAATTAATTTTCACATTTTAATTGTATCCTTTCTAAATAAGCTTTTAAGAAAAACTTTAGAAAATACTTGTATTATAGGCGAAAATAAGCATGCATAGCCACAGTTTCAGAAATTATAATTTATAGCCTTTATATCTAATGTTATCAACTATATATATTTACAAATACAAAATATAAAATATCCAACACTTTATTCTTGACTTTTGACTCGAAATTCATACCCCAAATCCGATTTACTTAGAATATATATATGGGGTAGGAATTTCAAGTCAAAAGTCAAGGCAGCTCAATTTGAGAGTCAGAATTCGAGTCGAGAGTCGAGGTTGGGTCTCGAGTCAAGGTCAAGTCTCAATTCAAAAATGAGTCCCGATCAGAGTTCGTGGGAGCGCGATTGGGATCGATAATTGGATCATGAATTGACGTCGATAGTGCGATCGAAACTCGGTCCTAGGTTAAATCCTATGCCGCAAATGAGGACGGAGTTAAGAGTTGATTCCTTAAATGGGGGTTAGGCTCAAGAGTCCATAGTTAGGTGTCAGGGATTAGAATTGAATCTCCAATTAGGGTTGGGAGTCGTGTCCAGTGTCGAGTTGGTAGTCAGGATTGAGTCCCGTATCATTAGTAATTTTTGAAATTATATACCTAAATATTTCTGGGACAATATTTTTCTTCTTACTAACCAAAGATTAGAAAAGAAGTAAGAAAAAATCACTTTTTTCAAGAAAATATTTTTAGGAAAAACCTTGTCATGAAGAATATTTTTTCATACCAAATACACCCTTAAAGCAAGTATTTGAGCCTGAAGAAGAACTATTTGAGCAGATTCAAACCGTTTAATATAATCAATATTTATACTTTTTTTAGTAGCTTGCAACGTTTCATTTTTTATTTTATAGTTCAAATACATTATTCAAACATATTTATGTCACAATAAAAAAAGTCTCATTGATATAGTGTAGAGATTAAAATTTTACTGAATTTAAATGAGAACTCTACAAGATGAGTCAAATATCTATTTTCAAACTCTAAGATCGATTAGAATTTCTTGAAAACGATGCTTTTACTGGTGAATGTTAATGATCTAATAAAATTAGACAAAACAAGAATAATCAAGAGTATAGTTTCATAATCATACACCTCCATGTATAAGAGCTTATTATTTATTTATTTTTTTGTGTGTGTGTGTGTTAACACTTAATAAATAAAGTTATTTTCATCAAGAAAATATAAGTATTTGTTTAGCTTGTGGAATTCTACTTATAGTTAATGATGATAGAAATTGAAAGATCTGACCTTTTGATGGTTAGTAACTGATTTTGCTTCAATACTTGGTAGATCACTATTGTATATTATTGGACGAACATTTGAAACCAGTTATAACTACTCATGTCAACAAATAAGATAATAAACTAGTATTTGATACTTGTTGAAAAGCTTAAGAAAATTGAACAGTATGTCAAATACTTCTTGATCTTACACTAAATTAATTTTATTTTAGAAAAAAAAACTTGAATGTTCTATTATAACTAAAGCCTCTCAAAGTGTTGATTGAGTTTTTTAAAAAAAAATTATATACTCTAACATGACTACGACTAAGCTAGTTATATTAAAAGAGTTGATTGAACTTTTTGTCCTTCATTAAAAGTCCTTGCAATAGATAAAATTGTCTTTTACTATTTTTCCTAAAATTAGTTATTATTATTTTTATAATATTGATTCCTAAAATAAATAAAATTAGGACTTTTAAATATATAGTAAGATCTTTACTTATTTATAATAGGTAAGAACTCTTAATATATAACTTTAACTTTATATTATTGACTCCTAAAATATATTAAATTACAAATTTAAATATATGATAAGATCTTTACTTATTAGTAATAGGTAAAAAAAACTCTTAATAGTTATATGGTTTTATAAATAGAAATGTATAAAAAAATATATTTTATACGTGCACATAACATTACTATAAATAAAGTATGAATGTCATTTTTTATTTGTACTAAGAGAACTTGTTTGACAAATATACAAGAAAGTAATATTTGTAATAAAATTATAAGAAAATATTTTTCATAAAATGACTTAATTGTTATAAGGATTAGAAAGAAAAATATAGCTTGAAAACAAATTTTAGATCAAAATATTTTTTAGTTTTTAGTTCGTAAATCACAATTAAATTCAATTTTAAAATTGTTTTACTCCAAACTTTATGATCAAAATAACTTGGCTGGGAGCCCTTACTTTTTCTGATAACTATATCATCAAGTAATGTTGTCTTCAATAGGAAAAATTGAGAGGGACAGTATTCAGGATTATGTCACTATAATTTTTTTCTTGCTTTTAAGTATACAGGATATGAATATTGAGCCATCACTTTCTTCCTTCATTATTGGCTATCCTAATATGGTAATTTTATTTTTACTGTTATTTTTTTTTTTTAATAAATTACTATAAGAGTATGAAGCTCCAAAATTATATATATATATAGAACTTTTAAGAGGACTATCAATAACACAAAAAATTAGAAAATGCTATTTTATTTGATATTCAAGAGTTTGAAATTAATTAATATATTATTATTGAAACTCTCATATCTCAACTACTATGTATCAATTCTAATTATATGTAGCACCAAATATAAAAACTGCCTTTGACATTTATTCAAAGTAAGATTCCATTTCAATTACATAGGAATCACATTTTTGAATTATTTTTTTCTAATAAAATTCACTTTTAACTTCATTAGGAGTGCTTTCAACCCCTTTTAGTTCACTCTAGGACTATTTTAAATGTTTTGTAGTCTTTTAGGTTTATACGAGGGTTTCTTTTGTTTATAAAAATTAACTAATTAATATTTTTTCTTCCTATTTTTGTTTAATTGACTTTGATTCAAGCCACTTTTCTGCATTCATCAAATTTGATTCGAGGATCGGGGTTGACAGTTGAATTTCAAGTTGAAGCCAGGTTAGAGACGAAAATTAGGGTCAAGTCTCGGATCAAGAATCATAATTGGGGGTTGAATCCCAAGTCGGGAGTTAGGGTTCAATTTCAGATTAAGTGTCAGGGTCGGATGTTGGATCAAGAGTTGGGATTGGTTTTCCTGGATAAAATCACGAGTCGAGATGGGTCTCGGATCGAGAGTCGGGGTTAGGTCTGAGGTAAGGAGTTATATTCGAGTCTTAAATTAAAAATTAGGGTCGGGGTCGTATCCTGAGTCAGAAGTCAGGGTCTAATATTAAGTTAGGTCCGGGGTCAGGAGTTAAGGTTGGCCACCATTTCAAGAATTTGATCTTGAGTTGGGAGAAAAATCTTGAGGAGAAAGTTATTTTAGGTCCAACACTGGGAGTGAAGGTCAGGTCGTGAATCAGATTTGACTTACGAATCTTGAGTCGAAAGTCAACATCGAGTCTCGAGTTTGGAGTCAGATTTCGAGTTAAAATTCACGCTCAAGTCTCGACTAAGGATCGGGTCTCAGTTCGAGAGTCAATATCGAGTCTCTTAAGAGCTGTGTAAGGGAGGTTGAGATTGGTAGTTGGATTACGAGTCGATGTTGATATCAAAATTGAAAGTTGGATCTTGAATCGAGGTCATATCCTGGTCTCAATTCTAGAGTCGGGGTTGAGAGTTGATTCTTTAAGTCAAGGCGGGGTCCAAAGTTGGTAGTTAGGCTTCAAGGTTAGTGCTTGAATCTCGGATCGAATTTGAGAGTCGTATTTTATGCTGAGTTGATAGTTGTGATCTGGTCCGATGTCATTAATGTTTTTTAAATTATATACCTAAATATTTTAGGGACAATATTTTTTCATACTAACCAAACATTAGAAAATAAGTAAGAAAACTACATATTTTTTAAGAAAATATTTTCTAGAAAAACTTTTTTCATGGAAAACATTTCCTTCATACCAAACAGACCCTTGAAGCAATTATTTGAGGTTGAAAAGAACTACTTAGCAGATTCAAACCATCTAAAACTATCAAAATCATACCATTTAGTAGCTTGTAATATTTTACTTTCAATTTTATAGTTCAAACATATTTATGTCACTTTAAAAAATATTGCTTTGATATAAGTATAGAGATTAAAATTTTACCGAATTTAAATGAAGATCTATAAGATGGATCTAATAGCTATCTTCAAACTCTAAAATTTGTTATGATTTTTTGAAAGTTATACTTTTAAGAGTGAATGAGACTAAACAAGAATAATCAGGAGATAATTTTATAATCATACACATCTATGTATAAGAGCTTATTAGGCTCCACAAAATTCAATACTTTATATTTGTTTCATACTAACACGCAATCAACAAAGTTATTTTCGTCAAGAGAATATTAAGTATTTATTTTTTAGTTTGTTTCGTTTCTAATTAATGACGACAAGAATTAGAAGGTCAAATCTTTTAACGGTTAATAATTATTTTGCTTTAGTGCTAGCTAGATTCCTATTATGTATTATTGTACGAGCACCTACAACCAGTTACAACTACTTATGTTAACAAACAAGATAATAAACTACCATATGATATTTGTTCAAAAACTTAACAAATTTGAAGAATATGTCAAATACTTAACAAATTTGAAGAATATGTCAAATACTTCTCGATTTTACATTAAATGAATTTTACTTTAGATAACAAAAATACTTGAATATTCTACTATTGTTAAATTCCCTAACCAAAGTGTTCATCGAATTATTTTTAAATTGTATACTTTAATATGAATACACGCACAAGTACCCTAAACTAGTATTATATTAAAAATGTGAAGGTCCTTGAAATGTTGTTTGAAATTTTACCCTTTATTAAAAAACTACGCAACGGACAAAATTATTTTTTCACTATTTTTTTCATTTAATTATTATTATTATTATTATTATTATTTTAATATTTTAGAATTTTAAATTAATAATATTTTTATCTAATTTTACGTATTTGTAATAGGTAAGAACTCTTAATTTAGTAACTTGAAATTGACTATATTAATAAAGTATATGTAGGGGTGTGGCTAAAAGGACACATTGACCCACCTAAATAATGTGGGCCTGATGAGAGTGGGCCCACATAAGT
>JBDJHY010290048.1:0-10082 GCA_039654485.1 Withania somnifera | reverse complement strand
CATTAATCATCAAATATGGTGGCTTAGTTGGTTGCCATATTAACATATTAGCCTTAGTCACTAAGTCTAATATTTAGCCACATGATTTTACGAATATGATTAAGACATTTGAAGTTATAGTTGAAAAAGCATATTCAGAGATTTTTATTATTTTATTTGCAATATTTCAAATAAGTTTCCAATTATGAAATACAAATTATGGCTAATCCGAAATGAACCTTGAAGCAGTTACGAAAAACGCCAAATGAAAATAATAAAGCAATTAAGTTTGAAATTATAATAATGGTATAAATTTTCTGCGAATCAAAAAAACCACGTTTCGTACTAGATTGACTTATTTCGAAATTATAATCTTGTGATTATAATTCTTGAATTAATTTATCTCATATTTGAAGTGATGTAAATAATTTCATGTTCGATGATAAGGTAGGATATCTCAAGATTAAGTTTGATATTAGAATTATATCATATTTGATTGGTGATATAAATTAGTCCAAAAATAAATTTGTATGATCAACTAAATATGATATAAATTTAAAATACTAACTTAATCATGAGACATTTCACATCATTCCGTGTACCAAATGACACTTATAAAAAATAGTTTTTCTGTTCCAGTTAACATGTTTGCCTTTCGATTGGATTTCATCCTATTAAACTTGATTTTTTTTTGTTTTTCCTGCTAAATTAGTCAAACTATAGTATCGTATACCTCTCCCATTAAAACCATTGAGAGTTACTTGATAAACCAGACTGATTGAGAATAGGGAAATAGGGAGGGTCACATGGGTCTTGAAAAAGAAGCTAACAAGGCACATGCAGGGTTGGTTGGGTTCATGTTCATCATCCAAAATTAGATCATCCCAATGCCATAAAACAACAACTCGTTTTAATTCTCCTAATAGCGACATCACAGAACGTGCCGTGATATTGTCCTTGCCCTACTTTCCTTCTCATGCAATAATAAAAAATCATATTTTAATTTTACTGATTATTATTGAATAAATCATGCTGATCAGTAACTTGTTGACAAGTAGCTAGTAACAAAGTTGGTAAACTTAAATCGTTCATGGAATTCCCTTTTCAAAAATTTCAATATGTGTTTTATTTTTTCACTCTCTTAATAAAAAGCTTTATTCCCATCCCTAAATACAAGTAAAGACGAAGTTTTCAGGTCTCAAAATTCTAACTCAATTAAAGATAAAATTAAAAACGAAGAAAATACTGGCTTGATCATGGAGCAAAATTACAAAACGTGTTTATGTCATCACAAGAAGATAGCACATTAGAAAGAAGAAGGAAGAAAATTCTAATTTCTAATTAACACCGCCATTCCATGGCGTTCTCACCATTTGACTTATCATGTGATCTCATTCGTAATTCCACCGCACCAATATAACATAAAATTAAGTTGTAATGTACAAGGATATTTAATGAAGTATTTCTCAGTGAAACTTGGTGGTACGACCAAGGGGTAATAATGGTATTTCATGAATTATTTTTTTTCTTAGTCATGTTTGCTCACTTGGTGTTTGATTCTTAGAATCAGCTGAGCAAGTAGGAAGTGATCGAAAAAATAACAATCACTATACTTTTCGTGAGGTAATTTGCTTAATTGATCGTTTTAGGAAAAATTTCGATATTTTAACTTAAGGTTTGAAATTGGAGCTTTGAGAAATTAATTTAATTCTTATTTAAGAGTTGGATCAAACATGACTATTGAAGATTGAGAAAGCGGTGCATCAGGAAAGAAGATGAAAGAGAGAAAGTAAGTCTCCATTTAATTTGTTTTTCTTGTTCGTTTTAAGTTGCTATGGTATGAGTTCCTGCCGGTAGGGTGTTTTGCATGCTAGTAGTAGGTTAGTGTCCTGTCTTTGGCATTAAATTGGGGATTGTTTAGATAGTATGTTTCGCGTCCTAGTAGTAGGGTAATGTTTTGTCTTTGGCATTGAATTGAGGGTTGTTGATTAGATAGGGTATTTCACATGCTAGTAATAGCGTAGTGGCCTGTCTTTGGTATTGAATTGAGGATTGTTGTTTAGATTGATTGTTGTATTATTTTTTACGTGGATAGGTTAATTAAAAGGGTTTTGGTATTTTGATCCATGGAATCGTATCCGGGTGGTTCTACACATAATTCTACCTGGTAATTTCATTTTCGCATTTATTTTAAAGTTTTCTATTGAATATAAACTTTCTGTTTTTGTTATTTGCTTGTTATGTCCAAAATTTATATTGTTTATTGTTGTACTAGACTGTGGTGTTTGTCGTGAGCCGAGGGTCTTTCGAAAACAACCTCTCTACCTCACCTAAGGGGCAGTGGTATGGACTGCGTACACTTTACCCTTCTCAGACCCCACTTGCTGAAAAACTATTGGATATGTTGTTGTTTTAAACTGCTATTGCCAGTTTCATTCCTTTTTGCTTTTTTCCCCTTGTCTTTTTTTAGTAAAGTGTGTATGATTTCAATATTTTTTTACACTAATCTAATTATTTATTTTCTTGCATTTTTCGGGTGGATTTTGATACACACATGTATTTGTCTATTTTTTACAGAACCATTCTAAATTTTCATTGGGAATAAAAATAATAGTGCAAGGTGAAGAACTTTGTTGCTCCGCTCATTTCGCTATGCTACACTCGCTCAACTCTAGCATCTATCCCTCATCTATGATATGAGCCATACATAACAAATCTCCATCTTGGCGAATATCAAGCCCCCTAGGAGATAAAATCAGGGAGTTCCTCACATATCAAAGTGGGTTGGTCTACCATGCTTCTCTAGCAACTACAAACATTCAACAAGTTCACGCAATGCATGAACTTATCAGCAGTAACTGACTTTGTCAACATATCAGTTGCATTCTCACTAGTATGAACCTTTTGTAACAATATTTCACCAGATGCAATTAACTCTCTAATCTTGTGAAACCTCATATCAATATGCTTAGTTTTAGCATGATACACTTAATTTTTAGCCAAATGAATAGCACTTTGGCTACTACCATGAACCTGAACTCCTTGCTGAACATTCAATTCCTTCACTAGCCCAATAAGTTATAAAACTTTTTTTGCAACTTCAGCTACTGCCATGTATTCAGCTTCAGTTGTAGACAATGCCAAAATAGACTGAACAGTTGACTTCCAACATATAAGCCCTCCACCAAAAGTAAAATCATACCCAGTTGTAGATCTTCTATCATCCAAATCACCTGTATAGTCTGAATCCACATATCCTATAACCAAAAGATCATTCTAATGATTATCAAAAATAATTTCATGCCCTACAATACCCTTCAAATACTTGAAAAATCACTTGATTGCTTTCCAATATCGCTTACCTGGTTTAGACAAGTATTTACAGACTTGACTAAAAGAATGAGTTAAATCGGGATGAATACATACCATTGCATACATTAAGCAGCCAACAACACTGCATATGGAACCTCTGTCATCTCTTTAATTTCTTTGTTTTTCTTAGGGCACTGTCCTATAGAAATCTTAAAATGATTTATCAATAAAGTATTCACTAGCTTTGAATTGTTCATCCCAAACCTATCTGACACTTTCTCAACACATCCGTACTGAGATAACCACAATTTTATTGAGCTTATATCTATGTAAATCTCTATTCCAAGAATTTTCTTTGCATTACCTATGTCTATCATATCTAATTTCTGGCTCAATAAAGCTTTCAAACCAACAAGATCATGCATATTCTTCGCAACAATCAATATATCATCAACATACAATTGCAGAAAAATAAAAAAATCTTCATCAAGGATCTTAACATAAACATAACAATTATACCCACATCGGTTGTAGCCAATCTGAATCATGTAAGAGTCGAATCGCTTGTACCATTTTCTTGAAAACTGTTTCAACAATTACAAGGATTTCTTTAACCTGCAAATTAGATGCTTATTTTCAGGTTGAGTGAACCCTTTTGGATGCTGCATATAGATCTACTCCTTTAGATCACCATGCAAAAACGTAGTTTTAACATCTATCTTCTCCAAATGCAAATCCTAACAAGTTACTAATGCAAGTACTAGCCTGATTGAAGTATGCCTAACCACAAGAGAAAAAATTTCATCATAATTTACTCCCTTCTGCTATGAAAAAATCTTTTCTACCAATCGAACCTTGAATTTTTCCCTCTTTTTTCTGATACTAATGATTTTTTATACACCCTCAGGAAGCCAAACTAGCTCCCATGTATGATTTTTCTGCAAAGACTCGATCTCCTCAACCATTACAACCATTCATTTCTCTTTCTCCTGACTAGTGATAGCTCCTTGGAAAGTAGTTGGAACATCACTGCTAATGTGAAGTGCAAAAGAGATCATGTCTTCAAAACTTAATCTGCATGGAGCCTTTACATTGATGCGTCTCTCTCTATCTCTGGCTAGATTATAATTCTACAAATCAATTATATTAGAACCACCAGATGGATTAGAACTTTCATCTCTCTCAGTTGTTAGTGGATATTGTTCTAAATCTTGATGCCTTGTCTAGATTATGCTGCAACATGAACTACTCATCAAAGACTGCATCTCTACTGATCACCACTTTCATTATAATCGGATCCCAAAACTTGTATCCTTTAAAATCTTTCTTGTAAACTACAAAAATACATTTCTTCGACTTTGTATCGACTATGATAAATAAAAATTCATAAGTGATCAAAATCCACTACATTACTTGTCCATACCTCTTCTGCAACCTTTCCACCCAATGATACCCGTGATGATCTTTTAATGAGGTAGGATGTCATGTTTACAGTCTCTGCCCAGAAGCTTTTAGGGAACCATGCATTCAGTCTCAAGCATCTTGCCTTTCAGTTAATGACATGTTCATTCTTTTTTCAATACTATTCTATTGTAGTGTCTTGAGCACTGAAAAATACTCCTGAATGTCATGCTCCTCATAGAATTTCTGGAACTATAAATCTGTGTAATCTGTACGATTATCAGACTTCAAATGCTTGATCTTTTTGCCAGTTTGATTTTCCACCATAGCTTTTCACAGCTTGAACTTGGCAAATACTTCAGATTTCTATTTCAAGAAGTAAACCCAACTTTTCTAGAAAAATCGTCAATAAAAGTAACATAATACATAGATCCACCTAATGATGATTCCCTGGTGGGCCCTCATACATCAGAATGCACATAATTAAGAATCCCTTTAAATATATATAAATTTTAATGTTAATAATTATATGTATTAACTAATTGTAAATTGTCCAATTGAAAAAGGACACGTGTCGAATAAAATCAATTTTTTTTCTCTTTTCCTCGTCAGTCACTTACTTTCAAGGGATAATGTACATTCTCTGTGCCTCATCAGCACCAAAGGGTGTTATTTACGCTTAGAAAGAGTTTAAGAGGGTAGTAGGACTCCATTAAGTTAAGGTGTGGCATAGAAGATTCGGTCATAATCTAGGGGCATTTGTACTTTTGTCTCTTATTTATTCTCAAAGATAAATTTTGTAAAAAACTCATTGTTTGATGTCTTGCTTTGCTCCTGCAATTACTTTAATTTTGTAAAAAAGTTATAAAAATTGAATTATTATTTTTGCTCCTACTTTTGATTTGCTTTTCAAGTCGTGTTCTTTGAAAAATTTTAGGTATTAATTAAGGAAATAAAACATTTAAATATAAGAATGATTTTTTTTATCGTCCAAAGGTATGATAAAGTTTGAAGAGTTTTGTTTGAATTGCTTTAAATCTATAGTTATTAAATTTTATACAGTTTGCAAATTTCTGTCCAAAGGTGATTTTTGAATTTATTAATGTCAAGTTAATTTTTCTTATATCACCAAAGCACTTTGAATTTTACAGCTATTCCCACTACTTGCCAAGATCCTCGTTTGAATGGTAATAACTTTTTGTTTGGATAAAATATGTGCTACTTATACTTGAAGTTCATGACTTAGATTTGTATTTTTGCGTGGATGTAATTTCAATCTAGTCAGGATAAAAGTACTTTGATGAAAAAGGTTTATTTTGAAAGTTGAGGAAAGTCCAACAAACTGAGTCTAATGTTATAAAAAAATTATATCTCTAAATTTATTGAAGAGTCAATAGCTAATAAAAATCATAAAGTGGAGTATATGAAATTTGTTGAAAAATGTGCATTAGTGAGTACATTGATTAAAAGGTTTTGTGATAAGACCTAGATCCTTTAAAAGGTGTGCGTGAGCACATCATGAAATACAGAATATAACTTCGAATTTTAGTGATGAAGATGAAATATTTGAAGCTTCTACATCTTGCAATACCTCCCTAGAGAACATGATTCTTTTAAGACATCCTACAATACACAAAAAGATAATTTGATTTGTTAACTTGTGTACTAAAGAGGAAGAGAGGCTAATAAATGAAAATTTTGAGGTCACTCACTTTGTGACCTCTAAAAGAAAAACAGTACAATAAGAAAGCTTTAGAGATTTCCATATTTTCATCTTTAAGTTTTGAAGCAATGTTTGTATTTCATGACGTGTCCATGCACACCTTTTGAAGGATCAAAAATCTTATTACAATTTTTTTATCAATGTGCTGACTAATGCCTTAACAGATTGCACGAATTGTTCTACAACAAACTTCATGTACTCATTTGCATAATTTTTTGTCAGAAACTGGCTTTTCAATGAATTTAGATATATGTTATTTTATGAACATTCTAATGTTTCTAATGAATTTTTTTCTGTGGGAGTACTTTTGTCTGACAAGATTGAAATTGCATCCACACGAAAATACAAATCTAAATCATGAATTTCAAGTATAATCAACACATTTCTTTTCAATAAAAAAAGTTATCACCAGTCAAAATAGATCTTCAAGTAGCCAACATAACTGCAAAATTCAAAGTACTTTAGAGCTATTAGAAAAATTAAGTTGATGTTAGTAAATTTAAACATCATCTTTTGGCAGATATTTGCAAACTGCATTAATTATAGAACTAAAACAACTCAAATCCAATAACCCTCCAAACTTTACCATATCTTTGGGCGTTTGAAAAAAAAATCGTTCTTATATTTAATTGTTTTATTATAGCTCAATCAAATTTTTTATATTAACCATTACAAGGTTGACACATCTTGACTCTCAAGTATTAAGTCCCTTTGCCTACTCTCAAATTTGTAGACACATACATTTTGATATTAATGATTTACTTTCAATATCATACTCCATATGAGATTTTCAAACATTAGTCTTTTAATTCAATATCATTCCAAATGAAATTCCCACAATCTTATATATTAAGATTTTAAAATGTGTTGGCAATTCCCAAAATCTTAAATTTGATGAAAATTTCTTGACATGGATAATTCAATCTTTATTGTCATATATTCTTTGTAAAAGTTTTAAAATTCAATACCTTATGGCTTTATGATGCTTTGGCTATTCCTAACGTCGTTTGGTAGCTGGCTAGAGTTATGCAGATATTAATAATACATGTATTAGTTATGTAGGTATCACCTATGCAGGTATTAGTTATGTAGGTACTAGTAATGCAGGGTTTAGTTAGATATAAATTATTTATTTGGATGTTGATTTGTCATATTAAATTAATTAATATTATATACTTTGTAAAAAAAACATATGTTTACATTTATACAAATATTTAATTGAAAGATAACAAGGGTAGATTTTTCATTTCAAATTCTTATTCATGTATTAACTATCCATATATCACTTATTCTATCTTCTACTCTGTATAAAAAAATACATCAATTTCCTCATAACTTATACATGAATTAGTTATGCAGGTTTTCAATGCACCTACCAAATGTCGTATTAATTTTATGCGGGAATAACTTTTTTGCTATCCACCTACCAAACGTCGTGTTAATTTTATACATGAATAACTCATTTCGTATCCATCTATCAAACGATGTATAAGTTATACATAGTTTAATACATGGATAAGGCTACCAAACGATCCCAATTAAAAAAAAAATTCATGACACTAAATTTTTCTCTGTTTTTTTTTTTGGATAACTTAGAAATATCAATCTCAAAAAAGCTCTCAAATTGAGATTAATAACTTAAATCAAAATAATACTTTAAAATTGCATAAATTTAAAATGAACATGCAAAATTGAATATGCACACAAGAATCGGAGGGCCAAACTGGAGTGTTGAATAATATAATAACAATGATGTGTTTGGTATGAAAGAAAAATATTTTTCAGAAATATTATTTAATTTTTTTCATGTTTGATTGGTTAAAATAAGACATTTGAAATGACTTTTCTTGTGAAGTATCGAAAATAAGTTACATATGACATTTTAAGTTTATTATCTCATTTTCACTCCTTGACCATTCCATCCCTGCCACCCCACTCCTCATCCCATGCGCGACTGACATATAAATATTCTTAGAATAATATTTTTTTATTTATTAAAAATTAAATAAAAAATCACATATTTTTTAAAAATCTATTGTAAAAAAAATATTTTTTTAGAAAAATATTTTTCTCCCCACTAAACACAGCCGATATCACAATATTATTACTTCCCATACAAGATGGCTAGACAATACTGGCCCAAATCATCAAATAACCAAACAACTTAAATTGATTCCTTTTGGTTTATAATAAGTGCCACAACACTTGATTTGCATAAATTTTTTAAAAAATTCTGAAATTGTAATTTTTTGTTCAAGTTTGCTCAAAACCTTAAATATTTTTACCATATGAGTCTACCTAATTTTATCAAATTAATTCTAAAAGATCTTCAATAATATATTTTTAGGCCCCAGTCCCACCCCCTTTCCCCTCTTTATTTATTTTTCAAATCTCCAAAACACACAATATCAGTGAACAAAGAATTTCATGAAATACTTCATAGTTGGAGACCCTATATTATGATATATTAAAGGCATAAAGCAAGAATTACAGCCCCAGTCGACCCATGAATTAAATAATTGGGCTTATTTTTTTATACCAAAAAAGAATTATAACACAAATAGCTCATGGACTCAATAATCACATACGTAAAGAACCACAATAAACATAAATTAAAAAAATCCAAATTATATATATTGTTGTACGGTGCAAAAATATTACAGGAATCCACAATCATACATTAATCGGTATTTAAATGAATATTTTGCACTAATCATGATGATCAAATGCAGAAAGCTTAGCAATACAGTAAACCTGAAACCAAATAAAAGAGAGAAAGGAGTTTCTAAGTTTGTATCTTGATGGGAAAACTCAGATTTTCCCGCTTCGTAAAGTTAAAGATAGACATTTAAGATTTAAAGATAGTAATGGAAGCACAAGAGTTTGTAATTCTCCAAATGGAGATTCTTCCGCTAAACAAAAGAATAGTAGGATTACAAGGATGTGTTTACAAAATTAACTCACTCTATGGTGAATTTCTTAAACTTGAGGATGAGTCTTCCAAGCTATCTCTCTTCTCTCTCAAAGAGGCTCTCTCACTTTCTACTTTCTCACTCTAGGAAGTGGCTTCTCATTTGGCTTGGATGGTTAGAAATGAAGCCTCCTACTCCTATTTATACTACTCCACCTCCACAATGAATGATGGAGATTACATGCATCCAAGGGTGGAGGTTGGTTCTTTAGAATGCTCTGCACACTCTATGAGTCTCTACACCCTTCCACTCCCTTCCATATCCATCCATACTCTTTCGCAAGGTTCTGGAATAGAATATTCTAGAGGGTTCCATACTTTCCACAAACTTCTAAAGAGTTCTACACTTCTATAGGATTCTTTAGAACGTTCTAGAAAATCTACACTTCTCTAGAAAGCTCTAGAATTTTCTAAAATCTCTCCAATTAAGGAAGGATCCCAACAAATCTCCCCCTCCCGAGTTAATTGGGGGGTAAATACAAATAGCCACGTTGACAACAATCTTCAAACTTCTTTGTTGGTATTATTTTGGTCATCATGTCTGACTAGTTCTCATCTGTGCGAACCTTGTCAAGATACAATTTCTTTTCCTCGAGGACTTCTCGGATCAAATGATACCTTGTCTCAATGTACTTCGTAGGGGAATGAAATGTTGAGTTCTTCGCCAGGTAAATTGCACTTTGATTATTGCACTTC
>JBDJHY010290027.1:0-10083 GCA_039654485.1 Withania somnifera | reverse complement strand
AAAAGAAGTGCATCGGGTATATGTGGATAATGATACTGTTGTTAGCATTATTATCTCAGCATGCTTTGATCAACTCGAAATTGGCCTAAGTAATTTGCGGCAGACCAGCCAACCGCTTCAAACTTTTACTCAAGGAGAGGTGAAACCTGAGGGAATCATCTGGTTACCAGTGACTGTAGGGGACTACCCCAGGAAAAAAACCATGATGGTTGAGTTCTATTTAATCAATGCACCCTCTCCCAACAACGTCATTCTAGGACGAGATTGGCTAATGCCGTCCAAGGCAATTTATTCATCCTACCACCTCATGATGAAGTTTTCATCCGAGCATGGGATAGCCTTTGTTCGAGGTGATCAGCAGGTTTCACGATAGTGTATGAGAATTGCACTAAAAAAAACACCTGAGATGAACAAATAGCAACCACAGATCTCCCGACTTCAACCTCCGGAGAACATTCACGTCATCCCAACAAGGAAAGCAGATAATAAAGTGCTTGAGGTCGTGCTGCACCCAGATTTCCCCAAGAGAAAAGTCAAGGTAGGATCAGCCCAAAACCTTTTACTCCACCAGAGCATCATATCATTGCTCCAAGATTTTAGAGATATCTTCGCCTGGTCACCATTGGATATAAAGGGAGTATCACTGAGGTGATGGTCCACAGGTTAAATGAAGATCCACGAGTAAAGACCGTGCAGTAGAAGAAGAGGAAATTTGTACCTGAAAGAAATTAGGTTATTTGAGCTAAAGTCGAGCAATTGCTGGCTGCTGACATCCTCTTTGAAGTAACATATCCAACCTGGGTCGCCAATCTGGTCATGGTGAAAAAGGTAGGGGAAGGATGGAGAATGTGTGTAGACTACACAGATCTGAACAAATATTGTCCCAAGGATTGTTACCCCTTGTCAGTCATCGACCAGAAGGTAGAAGCTGTCTCAGGGTATGAACTCTTAAGTTTCTAAGACTTATACAAGGGTTACCATCAAGTGCTCATGGACGAGGTGGATGCCCCCAAAATTGCCTTCATTATAGACTGGGGGGCATTCGTCTACAAAAAGATTCCTTTTGGTTTGAAGAACACTGGGGCCACATACCAAAGGTTGGTGGATAAAGTGTTTCAAAAATAAATTGGCAGAGTGGTAGAGGTCTACGTGGAGCTGAATCCGGCGAAGTGCATATTTCGGGGTCAGCTCAGGAAAGTTCTTAGGATACGTGGTATCCAAGAAAGGACTAATTATGAAACCTTCCAAGGTAAGAGTGGTTGTTGAGATAAAACTGCCGAAATGCCTGAAAAATATGTAGAAGCTGACGGGATGCCTGGCAGCTCTAAGCCGCTTCCTATCCAAATCAGCTAAAAAGCAATTGCCTTTCTTCCATGTCCTAAAAAGGGCAAGAATTTCCAATGGACAGATGAGTTTCAAAATGCCTTTAAGGATTTGAAAAGACATCTATCGACATTTCCTGCGCCAACTATACTGAAACCGGGGCCAAAGTGAGATACTTTCCCAACGAAAAAATGGTTCTAGCACTGATAACAATAGCTCAGCGACTTCGTCCTTACTTCCAAGCATACCCCCATTGTGTGCTAACAGATATACTTCTGATAATAGGTCTGCTGAAACCAGAAGCATCAGGGCGACTGATGAAGTAGGCAATCGGGCTCGAGGAGCATGAAATTAACTTTCGACCTCGGAAAGCTATCAAAGTCCAAGATCTTGAGGATTTCCTGGTAGAGATGCATGAATCTACATCAGAGGAAATAGAACCTTCTGTGAAGGAAATCGAGGTGGCCAAGGAACCCGAAGCACCTAGTGACACTTTTGTCATGCATGTAAATGGGGCCTCTGGTGAATACGATAGTGGGGCTGGGATCTTAATCCAAATCCCTGAGGGGACTAAGATGCTAAACGCATTGCATTTCACCTTTAGAATAACAAACAATGGGTAGACTATAAAGCGTTGATAGCAGGTTTCTACCTAGCTCAACGAATGAAGATAAAGTAACTCTCAGTATTCATCAATTCACAAATCGTGGTCAATCAGCAAGGGCACTTACAAAATGAAAGATACCTAGCTGAAAAAATTACCTGGAGGTAGTAAAGTGGCTACTAGGAAAATTCTCCTACTTTCAGATAGCCAAGATCCCTCAAGGAGAAAACATGAGGGCAGATGCACTCAGCAAGGTGCCATCCTCCAAAGAAGGAAAGAAAAATCAGAAGGTGCTAATTGAAGAGATCCACCACCCAAGTATCTACGAAGTCAGTATTTCTGTAGTAGATGAGGTGAATGACAGCTGGATAACTCCAGTAATAAAATACCTCACCTCGGAAGAAACCCCGCCTAACCCAGCTAAGGCGAGGAAACTTCAGCTCAAAGCACCTAGGTATGTGTTGGAAAATGGAATCCTCTATAAAAGATCCTTTTACAACCTTTACAGAGGTTTATAGGGCTAGTTCAAGACAATTATATAATACGAGAAATCCAAGAGGGATCGTGTGGTAGCCACTTAGGTGCAAGAGGGCTGGAAAAAAAAATACTGAAGTGGGGCTATTACTGGCCCATAGTGTTCCAGAAAGCACAGGACTTCGTACAGAAGTCTCCAAAGTGCCAATTCCATGAGCCAGTAACTCGACAACCTCAAATGGAGTTGATCTCGGTGCAGAGTGTCTGACCCTTTTCCCAATGGGGAATCGATATTGTGGGGCCATTTTCTGAAGTTCCTAGAAGAGTAAAGTTTCTAGTGGTAGCCATAGACTACTTCACTAAATAGGTATAGGCACAACCCTTAGCCATAATTACGGGAAGAAGAATTCTGAAATTCGTATGAAAAATGTTGTTTGTCGGTTTGGGATACAAAAGAAGATTATCTTAAAGAATGGGAAACAGTTTGTAGATGACCCACTCAAATCATAGTGCTATAAGATGAAAATTACTCAACAATTCACCTCAGGAGCACACCCTCAGGAGAACGGACAAGTCGAGATCACAAATAGGACACTACTATAAAGCTTAAAAATAAGGCTAGACAAAACTATGGGAGATTGGGTAAAAAAACTATCTCATGTCCTATAGGCATATAGGTCAAACCCAATAACACCTAACGAGGAAACCCCGTTCATCCTTACATACGAAACGAAAGCAGTGATCCTAACCGGGATAGGGGCACCCAGCCTGAGGTCATTAAACTATGCTGAACAAGGAAATGAAGAAGAGCTCAGGTTGAACCTTGACCTCCTGGAGGAGAGAAGAGAGATGGCAGCTATTTTAAGAGCAAGATATAAATAAGTTATGCAAAAATACTATAACGATAAAATAGCCCAGGCCACTTGTCCTGAGACGAAACGAAGCCAGCCGAGCTGAAAAGATGGGAAAGCTTAAGGCAAACTGGGAAGGCCCTTATCAGATAATTGAGACTTCTAAAGCAGGTAACTACAAATTTGCAAGACTAGATGGAACTGAAATTCCCAGAACCTGGCATATAAGTAATATACGAAGATTTTATTAGTAATATATGATTAAAATTATGTTTATTTCTTATGATTATCCTTTATTGCATTTAGAGCTTACGATTGTCATTTTTTATGGCTATTAACCGATCTAAAGAGCATGGAAAAAACCACATCTTAAGAAAGGTCATGCAAAAATTACAAATTAAATCAACCTCAGGGACCACGCTGAGATCGATTCGGCCAAAGCACCAAAAATATTGAATTAAATCCACCTGGGGACCACTCTGAGATCGGTGCGGTCAACAAGCCGCAAATTATGAATTAAATTGACCTCGAGGACCACTCTGAGCTCAGTTTGTCCAAGCACTACAAATTATGAGTTAAATCAACCTCATATATAAGAGCTCGATTTGATAAAATATCACAAATTATGATATAAATTGACCTAAAAAATGAGAGCTCGGTTCAGCAAAGTGCCATAAAATTACAAACTAAATTGACCTCATCTATGAGAGATTGATTCGACAGAGCACCATGAAATTACAAACTAAATCGACCTCAGAAATAAGAGCTCAATTTGGCAGAGCGCTGTAAAATTACAAACTAAATTAACCTCAGATATAAGAGCTCGGTTCGGCAAAACACTGTAAAAAACACAAGTTAAATCTACCTCAGGTCGATTCAGCCAAGAGTTGTATGATCACTTCTATGGGCAGATATATAAAAGTAATACGACAACATAAGATGAAAGAAACAATACCATAAAAATAGGTATGCAAATAAAGTCATTGTATATAAAGTTGTACAATCATTTACATAAGAATGTTCCTGTCTATCAAGATAACAAGGTATACTGATACTTCATAAAAAAATTATACTAATTCCTATGACTTCGTTGGAACCGAGTTGGTCTACTATGACTGGCCCGTCCAGCATCGAGGAGGCAGCTTAAGAAGGGTTCTACTGACTTGTGCTGGCCTGTAAGTTAAGTCGGAAATGTTGAGGCCTCTTCTTCACATCCTGATACATAGCCAGGACGTGGTCGAGGGTGATTTTATTCCGTTGATAGCAAGGGGAACCTTCTCCATACATGGAAGCCATGCTGGCAAGGATACAAGTCAGCTTGTTAACCCACTCCTCCACCTCGTCTAAGGTAAGTAATCCTCCTTCGATAAATATAATCTTTTCGTATTCATGAACTTGGTCTTGGAGGCAACTCACCTCAGCTTTGCGGTGGTCGAAGTCCAGCTTGTACAGAATTTCTTTAGATTTCCAATAATCAACGGACCTCTCAATACTAGCCATGAGCTTATGGGCATCCCCAGTTGGGCTTCGAGCTTCAGATATAAGTCAACATTTTCCTCCCTGAGGTGTATCCTCTTATCACTGGAGGCCCTCAACTTGCTCACCAAACCCTGGAACTCAGTGTTCTCAATATTTGATGAATTCATTCTTAGTATGAAGCTTCCTATTCCTCTCGTGAAGGAGCCTTCGAAGGAAGAAGTTTTCCCTTTCCACTTGTTCAAGTGTAAAAGGGATAATTTGCTAAAAAGTAAGAACGAAAGCATTAGAAATGCCTTAAGTCTATCTATCACCCCGGACCTGTTGAACGACCGAGATGGGCTCTATCTCCACAAGGGGTTAGGTCAGGGTACGCCTCAGCTACCTCATCCAGCACCACGGCCCTGTTGGCGGTGAGCATAGAATCGTTCATGGAAGAGACATACTCTGAGAAGGTGTTATTCATAGTAACCTTCTCAAAAAGGACCTCAGCAAACTCTCCATGTTGATCAACGAAGTCCGTCTTCAAGCGGCGTAGCTCCGTCTCAGCATCTTTTTGCTGGCTGATCTCCTCATTAACGTGGCCTACTTTTTGGGCCATGATAGAAGCCGTCCTTGACAAAACCTGAAAAAAGGAAAAAAAGTGTGAGTATGGGGAGAAGACAAATAGGGGTACAACTAGATTTAGGAATACTTACATTACTAAGGCCAGCCAGGGACATATCTTCAGCAGGGGCCAACTCAGAAGACTTCTACCTCTTGGACATAGGCTCTTGAGCTGAGGTGCCCCTCTTCTGGATCACCTCAAGAGTAGCACCTTTGTCAGACACCTCATTTATGCGAAGAGGGCTAGGAGTAGTTGTCTTCCTACCGTGCTCAGCTGACAAGCTGGAAGGTTTTATTTTCTTTCCAAGACTAATATGCACCACTAAAATAAAAGTAAAAGACAAGTCAGATCGGCAAGGAAAACTGAGGAATCCACCTCAGAAACATAGACTTCTAACTACCTTGGGTCCCTTCGGTGAACTCTTCATAAGGCACAACCTCGTTGACCTCGGCACCTGGGTTAAAGGAGCTGATTTTTTCATGGAAAAGGTCCTCATCGGTGAAATGACAGTGATGAGAGGGGGGGGGGGGTATTCAGTCTACGAGGTCAAGGTCCTAGGCATTGACAACCCCAAAAACACCATATCTAATTTTTCCAAAATTCCAGTCTGGGGAAAACGAAACTTGTCTACTCTAAAAAAGAAAATTTTATCCTTCCAATCAGTAATTTTGGAAGGGGTTGGAATCCTAAAACTACCAAGGGGGATAAAAAAGTACCACCCCTTTGAAGGCCCAGAACTTTTTACCGTGAAAAGTGTTTGAACAAATCTACAGAAGGATCTGCCCCAACTTTGGAGCAAGTAAGTGTAAAACCTACGATTGTGCACATGGAGTTAGGCACCAATTACTCAAGGGTCAAGTTAAAAGTTGCTAATAGGCCAGTTAATAAAGGATTAAGAGAAAAACATAACCCAGACACTATCTTGTAATACATGGAACAGTACCCCAAGGGGGTGAGCAAGCCCTATCGCAAGGACGGGGTATGGTAAATTCAAAGCTAGGGGGAAAATGGTGTTTCCTAAGAAAAGGTAGCAAAGAGTCTACTGAAAGACTACTTGAAACCTTTGAGACCAACAAATCATGGCCCTCAAAACTATGAGGAGATGTGGTCAAAGATTAAAGCTCAGGGATATCGCTGCTTACACAATAAACCTCTGCCTCATACGTACTAGAAGAAGGAGAAGAAGAAGGAGAGGACATACTTACTGATATTGAATAATTAGAGAAAGACTCTGGAACAATGAAAGCAAGAAGATGAACGAAGTAAGAAAAATCCAAAGAAGGAGACGAAGCCGTATATAAAAGGATGACTTAGAATCCCAAGGGTCAATAAATAGAGAATAGAGATAAATTTATGAGGGGGAAATGAAATAAAGGTATAGTAAATACTGCATATTCCCCAGGTAAAAAATACCATAAACGACGCGTCCATTAAAGGGATTGTGACATATGTGGGTCCATCAAGGGATTGCGACACATGGAAAGCAACAGCGAGGGAAAATGAAGCAATGGAAATAAAGGGGCAGGAAAACCAGATGAAGTGTAAAACTTTCCGCCCATACCATTTCCTCAAAAAACATATCTGAAGTGACACACTGACTTTAGCTCGTCCAGGGTTTGTAAAAATAAAAACAAAAGCTCTTTGCTTAAAAGCAGGGTCATAACGACCTCGAACGATACCACTTCGGTCCAAGCATCTCAACCATAAGATGGTTCATATAACAGTTAGCATGTACGCAGTTCACCTAGGCATGAGCTATCTCAGCACGCCCATGATTTTAATAATGACCTCGCCAAGATAGTTGAGGTGAATCATTAAGCATAGTCAGAGAACTTTGGCTTTATAAATGATATCGGGGAAAGACCTCAGAGGAATACCATTAATCCCTACT
This sequence comes from Withania somnifera, assembly GCA_039654485.1. Classification (NCBI taxonomy): domain Eukaryota; kingdom Viridiplantae; phylum Streptophyta; class Magnoliopsida; order Solanales; family Solanaceae; genus Withania; species Withania somnifera. The sequence goes on along the minus strand of JBDJHY010290027.1, from coordinate 2,857 downwards.
CTACAATTTCAGTCGAATGGCGTAAACACACGTTTCGACTCTCAGAGGGGGGACTACTGTAGAATAACAGTAGTAACAAGAAATTAGTAGTAATTAATAATTACTATTAATAACATAATAAATGTAGAGTAATTGTAAAATAATTATCATTAATGTGGGGACAACCGTTGAGGAAATTATTCTCCACTAATGAGGCAACGACAGTTACAAAGAAAGTGGCAATAACCACTGAGGATGTTACTCCTCATTTACAGTGCCCACTAATGTAACTGTTACAAGAACTAGCTATAAAAGCCCAAACAATGAAAGGCAAAGGTACGCTCGATATACTACACTAAAATATTACTGGTATTCTCTTCTAAAACTCTTTGCTAACTTAAACATTAGAGAACTACCCCGGGGACCACCCTGAGCTTTATTTTGCAGGTGCTTATCGAAGAATCATCGTTGTTGCTCAGAATTGTAAAGTAGATTTCATAGTATGACTATTGGTAATCTTTTGGGATTTATCAATTCAACTGTTCAGTTTATAATTTTCCTACTATTCATCTTTTCTTTTATCTTCCTATTCTCTTCTGTCTTTTTTATTTTAAAAAATTAAATAATTTTATCATTAATAAATGTAATTATTACTTTTAAATACTAAACTGGGTCATGAATATTTTGCTTGAATTAATATATGCAATTATTAGGTAATATTAATATATTCATTTGATTAGCAAGAGAATTTGCTCATACAAAACAACACGAGAAATGTCACAACACGGTAAATTGCGTGTATCAAGGTGTGTATATACTTAACTTATTTCATTTTCAATATAGAATACTCACTATAAAAATGGATAATGAAAATATATCACTAATTTATGATTAGAACAGTTCATATCTAACAGATATTTTGACAATCGGCCACTATTTTATTATAAAATAAGATTACATACATATATTTTATTATTTAGTGACAAAATTCTGCATCATTAATTTATATTTTGGTGATTATTTTTTAACTCATATCTATTTACTTAAACATAAACATGTGTGATGCTAATAATAATAAACATATATTTAAGTGATGCTTATAACAATAAATTAATTTTTTTATATGTCTAAATTTAATTAGATCAAAATTTTAACGTGTATTATTTTAAATTTATAGCTATATAATGTTAACATTAATCATATAGTAGAAACTGTAATAACTACTTTTAGAAGGCTATATATAAAAGTATTTTCTATACTAGAAATGTTTACATTTAAATATAAATTTCTTAGAACTAATAGTATGAAATTTCTTATTTTTTATTTTTTAATGTTAAAAAATATATTAGATCTATCATTTACGTAGTAAAATGTCAATATTTTATAATGATTATCTTCTCATGCTGAAATATATGCAGTTTGGAAAGGGTGATCTTCCTTTTCCTTTTAGATATTTGGGAGTTCCTTTGAGTACCAAATATCTTTCACCAAATTTAATTTTGCAAAAGATTAATATGTATAATAAGTTTTAATACATACGCACTAGTGATATATTTTAATTTTTTTCCTTATGGTTGAATATAGAAAGAGGCTGTTGAGGGAGACACAAGCCACGTTATTTAATCAAAACAAGACTCTCCACGGATTGACAGGTAATGTCCTTTCAAAAAAATTGATAAATAAGAAAAGTATTTATTTTTCTAACATTTTTTAAAAACATAAAACAACCTCAAATTAAAGTGGACAATCAAATAAATTAAGATAGTTATTCTTAAAAAAAACTCGTCTTAAAAAGATAACTAAAATATAGACAAAATTGTGGCTCAACGTTTTCTATAAATAAGAAAATTTCGCTGACTATCCCTTGATGTTTGTTTAGTAAGTGGTATTTTTTTCCTTACTTTCCTTTTTTTTTTTTTTTTTTTTTTTTTTTTTTTACATTTTATGAACTTTTTAAGTCAGTCTAAAATTATTTTTGTCACATTGAAATATGTTGGTTTTAGCCCTGGTCAATACTGGGCAGCACGGATATTTGGCATGCGGGAGGTCGTGCCCTCCGCGGGCTCTCCATCTTGGTCGCAAAGCGAAGCCTGGAGGAAGGGTATACGGGGGAAGAAAGGTATACGGAGATGGTAACCCATGGGTCCTACTTACCAAGCCTACAAGCTGGAGGAGAAGAATGCGGAGTTAATTGCTTTCTTTATTTTACCCCTTTGCATTGCATACTTTCGGCGTACTATTTGTACTCTTCGTGGAAGGGGAGCCAGTTGAGTCTCTAGTTGCCTGAATGTATCTGTTGGTCTTATCGGGGCCGTTTTAGGTTTTGTTGCCTTACATTTATTTCGTTATGCCACTTTATTTTTCTTATATCTAGCATGACACTCATTTCTATTACTACTGTATTTCATCTTGCGTTATTGTTCCTATATTTTAGTTTATTTCATTGTTGATTGTCTTGTAAGTATGCTGGAGGCCAGGTATGTAAGTTCGCCCTTCTAGTAGTTTATTAGAAAACCTTATAGTATGTTTGTTTAGATTATACTTGATAAACATCCTTAGTTAAGTAGTCTTTCCTTACTCTGCCTACTGTAGCTTAGTTACTTTATGCCCTATTTCTATATTTCTTATTTGGTATGTTAGTTTAGAAACTCACTAATTACCTTGTTTATATCCTATGCATACCCAATCGGACAATGATATCTATTGGGGATTCGTTATTATTGATATTCATGCTATACTTTTATATTCCTTTCGTGATGCAGAGCCTGATATGAGTTATTCTGAAGGACACTGATTGTGTTGTGCCAGTTTTCGTGTCATTGGATATCACAATGATCTCTTGGCGTCCAGGCTAACCCTTCTCCACAAGTAGCAGCGT
>JBDJHY010290026.1:0-19548 GCA_039654485.1 Withania somnifera | reverse complement strand
ATAAGTTACTATAGTAATTTCAGTTGACACAAGCCTTGTAAGAGGTCCTTCATATCATTTCTCAAAGTTGCAGTTAATAAACAAAAATACTTAACCAATTTGATATATAGCTAAATGATTGATTATTCTGAGTTGAATTCTGTAATGCATTTTAAGTGTTTAGTTGTATTGGTTCTTGAGGACAAGAAAACATTATACATTAAGGGTATTGATGTGACGGCATTTGTTGTCACATATTTCACTTAAAACTAAGAATAAATGTATGTTCTTGAGCAACTTTTGGTGTGATTTGATGTGTTTTTTTTTTGTTTGTATAGGGTAAAGTTTGAGTATTGAAATTTAAGAAGATTACTGAAGAAAACTGAGTTTTGAAGACAAAATGGATGGCTCGTCCAAGATATGCCATTCAAGGAAATCAAGACTATTTAAGAAGCCATCCTTCATCCAGAAATGGACAATTCATATAGGCTTGGACGAACCGCCCAAGGATGTTGTCCAAAGCATGATATATAAGAAGGAAGAAAGAGACAAAAGAATGGATGAGTTTCCCAACCTTGGAAGAGTCATCCAACATGGCACCTTCTATGAAAAATGCTAGTGTTATAAGATGCAATGGACGAAAACAACAGACTAACCGCCCAGTGGTAAACGGTTCGTCCAAAGTGTTACCCAAATCTGAGCGGAAATTATTCTCAAGTTTTAAATATTAACTTGTAACCATGTACTATAAATAGAATAATTAGGTTACTTTTATCATATTATTTAACATCATTAATTATTATTTTGTCAAATATATTTGTACGCACTATTCTTTATTCTCTCTCGCTCCTAAAACACCAAGTGTGAGGGTTTTGCGTATCTCTAATTATAATATATCCCCAGTTTTGGAAGAGAATTCTATATTGGTATGATATTTATTGAATACTCTCTTTTTTGTTGTATAGTTATAATTAGGAGCAGCTAATTCCTCAACTCTATGATTGTGGGATCCATGGGTGAAAAAAATCTAGGGTTATGAATATAACATGGTTCTAGCATCTTAATAAGTGTATCGATACACAATCTCTATAAGTTAACTGATTTTTGGTTGTAAACACTAAAACGTGCCTAGGTTTAATTAGTATGAACTATATGATTATACCTTGGAGTTGAGATTATGACAAGAAATTCAGGGTGTTAACCCTCGCCTAATGATTATCGCTATAACTAGGATAATTATCTTGAAATTATCAATATAGGATTAGTTTGCACTCTTTTACAATTTGAGTAGGTGTAAAAGAGATTTATCTAAGAATAGGTTAATAAACAATTATATGAATACATTATTAGTGATGACTACATAGTTATGAAAGATTGCAACACCATTAACGATCATAATCCAAAAATTTATTGATACCATGCTGAACATAATCCTGGGTTTTCTCATTACTTGAAATTTATTACAAAATACGTAGATTGATCTCTAAACTTAGTAGAAAATTGTTACTATTTAAACATAAAAACCCCCTTATTTACTTTTATTTCTCTTAGAAATAATCGACGAATTGGTTAAATAACCGCATACAACTTGAATTTGAGACCATATTCCCTATGGGATTTGACCCCAACCTTATTGGGTTTTATATTGTACAACAACCGTTTGTGTTTCTTTTGGAGGTGTAATTTGGATGTATCAACCTTAAGTTTGAGAGAATACCTCATAAAGTTCTTGACTTAATTAGAGGAATAAAAATAGTAAATATAAATAATAGGGTTTTCGTATTTATAACCATCCCAATTAAGTTTAAGACGACCATGGATTAGTCAAACTAAATATGGAAAATATCGGAAAAGTCCCTAGAAACGGATTAAAAATCCAACTACAGAAATTTCACGGTTGAGTTATCGATCTGTTAACGTTGGAGTCATTGGAATGTTTCTATAAGGTCCTTTATAGTCCATCGAATTAAATGGTGGACCTCCAAATGTTCCATCCACTTCATCCATACTTAAAATATTTAGGAGTTTAGGATAAAGGCCACGGGACAAATAACGGACCATCAACTAGGTTAACAGTTTGCCAAAGGTTGGGAATTTAAACCTTCAAAACATGCCGCTAGACCACTTTGACAATGGGTTCCATGGTCCCATTAGACCATTTGTCAGTCCGCGTACCCTTCTTTGAAAATCAAAAGAGTCAGATTTTAGTGAAATTTCAAAAACTTCACTTGTTTAGCTCTAACAACTTATGGTATAAATTTTATGGTTCTATAGTTTCATTGAGTAGAGAGTCTTGATTGTTGATTTTTAATGTGTCAGTATTTTACTGAAGGAATATTAGAACCAAGAGTGTGTGCACAAGTCCTTTTATACTCAAAACTTGCATCGTAAAATGTAGGAATTATATTACAACCAATTGTGTGCCTTTTAAAGAGTCTTAGTGGATCCACTAGGTGCTACAAGGAGTAATTTGCTGGCCTCCATAGCTAGTGCATGGAGTGTGTTGGTTATAGAAACTCCCAAGTGAAGTAAATTGTCAGACTAAACCAAAAGAAGTAAAAAAAGTTTTTTAACTAGATTTTATATTTTCTTTGTAGAAATTATTGAGTCCACATGATTTTTATGAGTTTGATCTATACTTTATAAAGTTAATCTTTTTAACTGCTATTGTCTAATTGCATATTTTTGCTTAATTTAGCTGAGTTTTGAAAGTTGAACTATTATAACTGTTCATGCATTGCATAGCCATTTTAGCATGATACTTCATAGCCTGTATTTTTTCCTCACATATTTAGTACATTCAATATACTGATCACATACTCTGTGTTGCATGTTTCATGTAATGTACATCATAGCAACTCTCCGGTTGCTCAAGGTTGATTGGATCCGCATTCTTTAGAAGTTAAAGATTTGGTAAGTCTTCCTTGCTTCGAGGGAGAGCTACAGAGTTTATTTATTCTTTTTTTTAGTTAAGGATATAGATTTATTTATTTCATTTTGAGACTAGCTAGAGATCTATTCTGGAGGTCCAAATCTAGCTTATAGTGGTTTTTATACATGAGTTTTGCATAGACTTGAAACTTGAGTTTTTTTTACAATTATTTCATTGTTATGATTGTCTCTTGAGAAGTGCCCATTACTTTATTATTTCTCTATTGATTGTTGAGCTATTGCTTCCTCTGAGTGTGAATGAATAAAGCTAAGCTTCAGACAAGGGTCTCAGATGAATATTTAGTGGCTAAGAATGTTGTCTCGTGCCCAAAGGTGAGCTTGCGTCAGACAACAACTATGCCCTATAATATGTGGAAGGATAGAAATACTAAGTTATCCAGAAACACGTTTATATAAATCATGTTTTCTGTTACACTGATACAAAAGAAGATTAAACATAGATTAGAGATTTTGTATAGTACAAAGAGAGCACATAGTTGTCTGGCTCTAATTTGGGAACTACTCAATTAGATTATTTTATGTTTTTGGGTAGGAGCTTTGCTTTGTTTAGGACCTGAATAGCTGCAACACCCTGCCTAGGAGTGTTTGGAGTCCTGGTTGCCTTTTTAATTTATAATATTTTGTTTGGTAATGGTAATATTTAGTCTATTAAAAAAATATGATTTATGTGTTTATCTTTTGTGAGATTAGGATTTTTTTTTTTTTTGTTTCACCATGCTAATTTACTGATCCATATGAAAAGTTTTCATTTACCATAGGTAACTAAAATATCTTTATAACATATATGTACATTAACTTGGCTAGGATAAAAGTATTAGACATTTGGATATAAGAAGTGTAATATTAGGGAGGGTTGTGTGTTGAGGGGGTGGAGGGTGGGGGCAGAAGAAGGTAATAATTGGATTTTGAATAAAGTTAAGAATTTGAAAGTTGAAATTGTTAATATCTCAACACTAATTTAACATGAAACAAATTTCACTTCTAAATGTATATTATTTGTAAAGAGGGGGAAGAGGGGTAGATAAAGGTAGTAACTGAAATTCTCTCTTTTAAAAGAAAATATTTATAAATTAAAGTTGTATCTGGATATTTATTTAACTTGAAAATGCACAAATTTTGAGAGTGAAAACAAGTCTACTTGAAAAATGATGATTCCCAAAAGTTCACCAACAACTACACTATTAATTTTAGATTACAACACTGAATGATAGCAATGAACCTAGGATGAACACTTGCAAAACAGAGCACAGTGTGGTCCTTGGGGTAAACTCTCTGATGCTTAAGTTAGAAATAAGCTTTAGAGAATTATCTGTATATTCTTTGCAATAGTAAAGTAAGTGCACCTTTGCCTCCTTGCTTTCTGACTTTTATATCTTTCTCATATAACTGCCACTTAGTGGGCGCTATAAACAGGGAGTAACCTCCCAAGCGGTTACTGCCACCTTAAAAGTATTAATAGTAATCACTTAATTACTACCGTTAATCTACACTAGTCCAAGTCGAGATGTATATTTACACCATTTGACTGAATCAATATAGTAGGTACGAACTAATTTTTTTCGACGTTATTTGCTGAAATGACTTTCGGAACCAACGTGATTTGGATGAGGTTATGACCCATTTCTGGTGGCCTCTGAGATTATTTTTTATAGTCTAAAGTATGTTGTGGTAACACATACCGAGCTGAACTATGCACCTGTTAAAAACTACTTCAGCATGTTTACATCCGAGGTGACATGATTGAAGTGGTTATTCATCACCTGCTTCCTTTGGTCGATACCATTCGTCTGAGATGGATAATTTTTCTTGTTCCCATATTCGCTGAGGTAGTATAAATCGAGATCAATATGATTCGTGTACTTATTAAATTGGTATCATTGTCTCTTGACCTCGTAAGGCTAGGACGAATTTAGTACCAGGGACCTGAATTCAATATATCACACTGGATAGCCTTTATGGAGTGGAATGGATGGGATTTCACCTAGTCTGGTTTCCTGCCTTTTTATTTCTTCCATTTTGATTCATTACCCCTCTCGCCTTACACGTGTCATCATCTTTTCAATTGACGTGTTAACCCTGGTACAGTTGTACATGCGTAACACACAAGATTCAACGTACCGTTGCTTCATAGCACCATCATTATGGTTTTTTTTTGGCAAATCCACTAGGCATTGTGCCTAGGTTATTTTATAAATATAGCAAATAATAGGTCTTTACATAAGTAACCAACTAGCCAAAGTTGCAACTCTACTATCCTGACTAAACTAGGACTTATAGTATGTCCTTGTTTAGTAATACAAATTGTGAATTTAAGTACTATGTAACACCCTAAGATGTGAAAACAAAATGATCTACTAATGGTACTTCTTCTGTAGTGATAGTGTGACTCCTCTTTCCATCTAATTGTGAGTGTTGATGGTGACTTGATTCCGAACTCATGGAAGCATGTAGGACTACATATAGTTCCCAATTTGTGTTTTTCTCCTAGCTGGTACCTCTTACATGATGTGGCATGTTTGAGCTCAATGATTCCTTCATTCCAGTATAAATATTGGCAAAGAAATGTCCTCAAAGCTAGTAATAGGGCCTTCAAGTAGTTCTTCATAGGCATGTGTCTCTCAATTTGATTAGTACATCTCTTCATAAGCAACTAACATGAGTAGTTTTGATACCTGAAAATAAGAAACCAAAGTTAAATAAGGACTGCACTATATTCTCCTCCCAAAGGATTTGAATATAGTGCAACTTTCTAGCCATGTTTCTCTTGTTTCTCCTCTTATTCATTGTCACACCATTTCCATATTCTTCTGCACTTAAGACTACCTTTACTGCTGATCTATACACTTGTGATTGCATGATGAAAACCCTTATCTTCAGCTTATAGCTTGAACTCTCATATATGGGCATTGCAGCTTGTCACTGTTAATGATCCTTCTTCCTTTTTTGTCTAGCTCATTAAATGAGTACACCTTGATCTCACCTTGATCAATGGCATAATTTGCCAAGTGATCTACCAATTGATTGCCTTCCCTAAGTATATGATGCAGTTCTACATTTAACATGTGAAATAGGTCCCTTATTTCCTCCAGTTCTGCAGCTATATTCCAAGGTGGCTTCCAAGTGCCTTCAATAACCTTTTTTAACAATAAAGAATCTGTTTCCAAGGAAGTTCTTTTGCAACATCTTATTCATTAATTTTCCTCCATATAAGTTCTTTAATTGAGGTATGTGAGTTTTAAATAAAGAGTTTTTTTCATCCTTATTCCCAAAATAATTTTATAAATAAATTTTTGATGATTTAGAATCATATCTAGGGTTCTTAATTAATATAAATTGAAAATTTCCATAATTGATGACTTCTTGATGTTTTGCATCAAATTAATGAAGTTTGCTTATTGATTGCAAATTATTAAAGTCCACGTGAGACAACATATTTTTGAATTTGAACAAATAACTGTGAGAAGAGTTTCGAAACATGAGTTACTTAATGATTTCAAGGTTTAATCTTAAACTTAATCAAAATATTGAAGTATCATAATTATTAGACATATTGCATAATTTGAATATGAATGTGAAGCATGTCTAAATTGTGAAATTTTGACTAATTGAGCCTAATTTAAGAAAAGTATTGATATTTGTGTTCAACTTAATAAATTGAGAAAATAATGTCATTAAAGAGTCATAATTGACTGATCTTAATTGATAAGTGGTATTTATTGATGTTGTATCTTACTTAGTTATTTTTCATGAGGGAATTCCACTAGTTATGAGAGAGTTAATTGCAATGAGAAGTTAATACATAAATAACTAAAATAACATTTTATGGGAGGAGTATGATCACCGAATTGGGTGAGAACGAGGCCCTTCTAGCAAAAAATTGCATAGCCTAACATAGAATTACTACGTTTTATCCCAGTAAGTGTGCATGTAGTCTAGTTGGATCCACTAAAGAGAAAGAGTTTTTTTCGTTTGGCAAGGTAAGGAGCCCATATACACAGGGTAATATGTGGACATCATTGCTTTATTCCTGGAGATGTATGGGTTGTAGAAACTCCCAAAGAGAAGTAAAGTTAAAAGTTTTGAAGAGCAGTACAAATTGATAGTCTTGAAGTAAAAAAGAGAAGAATGTTTTTAACTGGGTCTATCCTTTGTTAAAAACTAACAAAGTCGAGCTATTTAAATGACCTTACTTTTATTCTTGATATTATAAATATTTTTAACTAGTTTTATAAAATTATTAAAATTTCTTAATTGAGTCGAGTTTTGAAAGTTTATGCTTTTTGAATTAATATTTGAGAGTTAGAGTTAAAACTTTATCTAAAGATGTAGAGTCTAATTATTTAAAGATTTTATTTTTACTCTTGGAAGTCAAAGCTATTGAACTGATACTATTTAAAAAAGCATATCTATTTCTTTATTGAAGTTGTGTAATAATGTTTGAGCATATTATAGCTATTCATGCATTGTGTATCCATGAGTTATTATTTTCGTAGCTTGTTGCACCTTCTCACATACTCAATAAATTTCATGTGCTGACCCCATACTTTTTGCATTACTATAACTCCCATATAGATCATACCGACCTTCCAGAGGCTTGTGGTTGATTGGATTTGTATTTCGTATAATCTAGAAGAGTGGTGAATCCTCAATTGTTCGAGGATTAACTATGGAGTTTTATTTAATTCCTAGAGCTGAGAAATTAAATTTGTCTTTTATTTCATTACTTTGAGGCTAGTTAGGGATCCTGTTCTAGTAGTTAAGAATTTAGAGGATAGTGGTTTTCAGATAGATTTTGAACTAGAGTTGAATATTGAGTTTTCATTTATTGATTTACTTATCTATTGACTGATGTCAGGTCCAATATTTATTATCTCATTAATATTTCTTTTGCTGAGTGGGAATGAGTAGAGTTTTGCATGCTCCAGGTGGCTCTTTTGAGGCTTCTAGGGAAAGTTAGTAGCTAAGGATTCCTGTTATGCCTAGGAGGTAAGCTCTGGGTGTGACAAGATTGGTATCAGAGCATTAGGTTTGTATTTCCTAGGATGTCTAATAGTAGGTTTAGGTAAAGTCTCATTTATGGGTGTAAGGTGGTATGAGTTATACTAATGAAGACCACGAGTCATGGAATGACTCGTGGGTTACTAAGGAAGTTGTATTGTATGATCCTAGAAGCTGAAGAGCATGAGTAATGGTTCACTACAACACAACTTGTGGACTGGGCGGCGGCACTGTTTTCCTAGTTTGATTAGTCTAAGTTTTTATTACCTCTATAAAGGTAGTACTTAGGTTTTTGTTGTAGATTCACCACTTTGGTATTATTTTTATTGCTTTGAGAGGTTTGGAAGACTACTGAAAATATTTCTGGATTTTTTCTCTTGATTATATTTGAAAACTTTAATACATATCCATTATTCTTCAGTTTTACCACTTTGTGATTGTAAGTATTATTATTATTATAAATTATTTTTTTAATGTTATTACCATGATCATGAGTGGCTAAAATTACTAGAACCAGCACTGTGGGATCAATGATGAGTTAACAACCTAGGTTAAAGTATTTAGTAATTCTAAAGGCGGTGTGTATGTATGTATTAATCACTTTGTTATGACTTTTTTTTAACGGTTGAAATGTTAGAACTTTCCTTGGGGTTTACTTGTTCAAAAGGGAAGTATAAAATAGGAAAAGAGATTTAAAAATAGAGATTTAAAGCCTAAGTATTCATCTAATGACTCAAGCCATAATAGGAATACTGAAATCTAGAATCATAAGGCAAGGGTTAGTATGGAAAAAAGCGCTAAGAACGAACTGTGATGAGTGATGATCATCTATTAGGGCTGAAAGGCATTTAGGTGAATAAGTCTTGTTTAATTTTTCATGCTAAGAACTGGGGTATAATAGCTATTATTGAATACCTAGGACGTTATGAAATCATGGGGGTATTAGCCTTAGTGTTCTAAAATCACTTATAACACTTTAACAATGTCTGAAACTTGCAAACCTCAGTTTCTTGACTATTTTTCCCCCTCAGAAGTAGCAACTCTAAGTTGACTTAACTTTTAATATATATATTCACTTCCATATTCCCTGTGGGATTGACCCTACCTCTATTGGGTTCTACATTTGTCATAGATAGCTTTTTACTTGTTAATTGAGGTGTAAGTTTAGGTGCATCATTCTGGCGTCGTTGCTGGGGAATACGACTTTGAAATTATCTATTATACTAATTTCAATTTTTATTGTTTTTTACTAGTTTTAATTTATATTTTTTTCCCTATTTCAGGCACAACGGGTAACCAAACTCGGACTCCACTAAACAGTCCATAGGGTCAAACAGAAAAAAACCCACTTATTGATATGAATGCCTCTGAACAAGCATAGGTTCTGGATAAAGAGAAATCTCGGGCTTGAATCTCGAGTAAGGGCTGAAGCTCGAGGCTGACGTGAGGCTGAAGCTATGATTCTCAGGATGGTGGTGAAGGGTATGGACTGCGCTTAGTAGTTTTTTGACAAACCCCAAGGCTTTCTTGCATTAATGTCCTAAGACATCCTTCCTTTGCTCCTCTCAAGCCAGTTGTTCTATCATTTGAGCCTCAACTTGATGTGGTTGCATTTGCTGGAGACATAGTTGTACACCATCTTATGGGTAATGATAAATTTAACGTAACTATGATGATGCTACAACTGCTAAATGTTAGAGGCTTGTTTAATAGACTGTTGGTTGAGGATCTAAATCAGTATCTACTGAATTTTACTAGAATTTACTCATCTTTCACACTACCAAGAGTGACTCATGAAGCTATAAGACTGAGGTTGTTCCCTTCTCACTAATGGGGGAGACAACTATTTGGTTAAGTGAGTTTCCTGATGCATCAATTCATATATGGGATGAGCAAGTTGAAACTTTCCTTGTTGGATTCTTTCCACCTTCAAAGATGCTACAGTTGAGAGAACAAATAATAAATTTCAAATTATCTAAAACATTGCACGATTCTTGGTTGATATTAACAAGAGGTTGAAGTAATGCCTAAACCATGGTATAACTGATATCATCCTATTGCAGAGTTTCTATAGGGGCTACACTATGTGAACAAGTTAGTGGTTGATAATACTGCTAGAGGCTTACTGATGAGCCTTACATATGGTATACTGAGTTGGTTTCTTGATGATATGACTAAGACCAATACGATTATAATCATATGCCTATTGAGCACCTCAGAAAAAGGAGGAGCGCGATCATGGAATGGATCAATTGAAAAGACAGATATTAATAATGAAGCATCTTATTTCCCTATCTACTCAAGGGCCCCAGAATATTAATATTATGGCTACGAGAGAGAGAGGTCTTAGGAAAGAGGAGTATTTTTCTAATTTGGATAAAGAGGCCATGATTGTGAATCAGTTGGGGGTACCAATATAAAGGTAATCAAGGTCAAAAATATTACAAAGAGAGAGATGACTACAGAAAAGATGATCATAGAAGGGATGATTTACAAAAATATAATTATAAGAGAGAGAACTATCGCAAGGATAAAGGGTTAAATATGTCTCCAAAGGGAAAGTATCATGCTACTAGAGAATCCTATAGAAAGGAGGAGATGTTAGAGAAATTGTTGAGAAAGGTAGACCCTTTAGACCAAGGGATCAAACAGATGTGGAATGACATGTCCACTATGATTAAACTAGTATATTCTCATACTACATCTATAAATAATTAATGTAGTAGATTGAAAAACTGTCTGCAGCTGTAAATCTGAGGCCGAGGATTCGTTACCTTGTGACATAGTTCCTAACCTGAGGAATGTTTGTTAGTGTATATATATCACTACTTGGAGCGGGAATTCCTTGACTAACCCACCAATGCAAGTTGATAATACTCCAAAAGATGTTGATGCTAAAGCTAAGCCTGTTAAAGAGATAGAGTTGATTGAGAAATCTTTTGTAGATGAGGGGAAATTATTAATGATTAAGAGACTCATATTGAGGTTGTTGATCCTGATGCAAACAAGGGAAAGGAAAAAGGGGTCTCAAAGCCCGTGCTACCAATTATGATACCTCCTCTATGCTTTCCATAGAGCTTGAAAAAGAAAGCAGAAGATGGAGAATTTCGTAAATTTATGAGTATGTTAAAGGAGTTATCGTGAATATTCCATTGGTGGAGGCTCTGGCGCAAATGCTAGAGTATGTGAAGTTCATGAAGGATTTGGTGACCAAAGAAAGAACTGTCAGTTTTGAACCTGCTAATAACTTGCACCATTGTAGTCCAATTGCTTCAAGTTCTCTAGTGTAGAAGAAGGAAGATCCTGGAGTTCACCATTCCTTGCACCATTGAATGTTCAATTTTGCAAATTCATTATGTGATCTCAGAGCTAGCATTAATTTGATGTTGCCAGCTATTTTCAGACATTTGGGCTTGGGATCCCCCAAAACCATAAATATATGGCTTTTAATGGAGGACCACATAGTGAAGAAGCTAGTAGCTATTTTGTATGATGTGCTAGTAAAGGTGGATAACTTTATATTTTTTGCTGATTTTGAGATTTTGAATTACGAAATTTACTTTGAGGTGCCATTCATTATAGGGAAACCACTCTTGTCCATGGGTAGAACACTTGTTGATATGGAAAGAGGAGAGTTGAAATTTAGACTAAACAATGAAGAGGTGAGTTTCAATGTATACAGATCCATCAATCAACCTAGAGAGATGAGTGTAGTGTTTGTCATTGACACCATCTTTATCGATGATGAAACACCAAGTGAGGAGTTGTATACTTTGGAGACTCTAGCTGCAACAATTATGAACTTTATTGATAATAAAACTGCTGAGTTCACGGAGGTTGGGAGAGCATTGTATGGTATGGAGAGTTATTCTTACCCATCAAGAAGTTGGATCTTGACTTTAACAATATAAAAACTCCCATTTCCAAACTTTTTATTGAATAGCCCCAGTTCTGGAACTTAAAGAGCTCCCTCCACACTTGAAATATGCTTTTTTGGGAGCTAGAAACACTTTCCTATCACTATTCCTGTTGACATATCGGAGACTCAAGTTGAGGCTTTACTATTTGTGTTGAGGATATTCAAGCGGGCTATTGGATAGACCATCTAGACATCATTGGATTCATCCCTATATTTGCACTCATATGATATAATTGGAGGCAGATTGCATTCCTAGCATTAAGCATCAATGTAGGCTTAATCGACCTATGCAAGAGGTGGTAAATAAGGATATAGTAAATTGTCTTGATTTGGGCATTATCTACCCAATCAATGCTAGTAAGTGGTTGACTCTGGTGCATTGTATGTGAAATAAAGGTAGGATCTTAGTGGTTCTGAATGAAAAGAAATAATTGATTCTGATGAGACCAGTCACAGGCTAGAGAATATGCATGGATTATAGAAAGTTGAACGCATCAACACAAAAGGACCACTACTCTTTTCCTTTAATGGATTAGATGCTAGACAAACTTGTAGCCATGGGGTGGTATTGTTTCTTAATGATTACTTGGGGTATAATATCTCTATTTCACTATAGGGCCAAGAGAAGATATCATTTACTAGAACTTATGGTACTTTTGCATACCAGGGTAAGCCATTCAGGTGCTGTAGTGCTCTGGAAACATTCCATAGGTGTATGATGTAAATATTTAGTGATATGGATGAGGACATTATTGTGGTTTTTAAGGATGATTTTTCTATTGTGGGGGACTTCTTTGATTCATTTTTGGACTATCTAGCTTGAGTTTTGTAGCAATATGAAGAGACAAATCGTTCGCTTAAGTGGGAAAATTGTCACTTTATGGTGAAAAAAGGTATTGTGCTAGGTCATAAAATTTCTTCTAGAAGTATCAAGGTTGATTGAGCTAAGATAGAGGTTATACAAAGTTTACCCCACAAGTTTTTGTGAAGTAAATTTAGAGTTTTTTGGTCCATGCAGGGTTTTATAGAAGATTCATCAAGGATTTCCCCAAAACTGCACAACCTCTATGCAAAATTTCTTCATAAAGAGGTGAAGTTTGTTTTTTATGATGCATGTCTCAAGGCTTTTGAGTTTTTGAAAGAGAAGCTAGTTTCAACACCATTCATTATTGCTCCAGAGATCAGTCGTTTGAGGTTTTATGATGCTAGTTGTTTGGAATTGGGAGCAATCATAGGCTAGAGGTATGAAAAGATATTTGATCCTATTTACTACGCTATCATGACACTTAGTTCAGCAAAAAAAAAAAAAATACATTATTGCAGAGAAAGAGCTATTGGCTGTGGTTTTGGAATTTGAAATTTTCAGATAGTATTTTCTGAACAGTAGGTCATAGAACATACAAACCATTTTTCTCTGAGGTACCTTATGTCAATGAAGGATGCAAAACCCCGATCGATTATATGGATTTTCTATTACATTAATTTGATTATTGGGTGATAGATCATAAAGGCACTAACAATCAGGTGGAAGACCATCTCTCCATACCTCAAGTAGAGAAGAAGTTAATCATGATCTTGAAATTGATTATGCATTTCCTGATGAGTAGTTGTTATCCACTTTACCAAATTTGATGCCATGGTGTGCTGATATTGCAATTTTTCTAGTAACTGATCTGGTGCCCGAGGATTTGAACTTCTATCAAAAGAGAAAATTTATACATTATGTGAGCAGGTATTTTTGGGATTAGCCCTATATTTTCTTTGTATGTATTGATAATATGATTCATAGGTGTGCTCCGGAAGTTGAGATGATGAGCATTCTTCAAGATGATCATTCATCACTAGTTGGGATCATAATTATGGCATACGAACTACACATAAAATCCTATTGTGTGGGTATTATTGTGCCACCATTCATAAGATGTGCTTGATTTTTCCAAGGCTTGTGATAGATGCCAGAGGTGTGGGGGTATCTCAAGAAAACATGAGCTACCACAAATCCCATCCTTGAGGTGGAATTGTTTGATGTTTGGGGTATTAATTTTATGGGGCCATTCGTTAGTTCATCTTGAATGAAGTAGATTTTTGTAGATGTTGATTATGTGTCAACATGGGTAGAGGCAGCTTTGCTTCAAAACAATGAAGGTAAAAGTCTTATAACATTCCTAAAAAGGAACATCTTATCTCGTTTTGATACCTCTAGAGAGATTACTAGTAATGGTGGTTTGCACTTATGCAATCGGTTGTTTAGTGCTCTATTAGCTAAATTTTATATGAATCATAAGGTGGCAACATAATATCATCCTCAGAAAAGAGGGAAAGTTGAAGTTTCCAACTGAGATATTAATGCCAATTTATCCAAGATTGTGAATGCAAACCAAACTGATTGGTTAAGGCATCTTGATGATGCTCTGTGGGTGTACCGGAAAACATTCAAAACCCCTATAGGTAAGCCCCCTTATTAGCTTGTTTATGGTAAAGCTTTCCACTTGCTAGTCGAGCTTGGGCAGAAAGAACTTTGGGCACTGTATAAGCTTAACTAAAATCGAAAGGAGGCCTCTTACTTGAGCTTGATTAGTTAAATGAGATAGATGAGTTCAAGCTAGGGTATTATGAAAGTGCTGCAAAATACAAGGAAAAGATGAAGTTGTACCAGGATCGAAAGATTGAGAAGAGATAATTTAGTCAGATGATTTAGTCTTTTTATTTAATTCAAGACGTTTCTTATTTCATGGTAAGTTAAAGTCCAAGTAGTCTAGACAATTTACTGAGGTGCAAGTGTTTCCCCATGGTTCTATTGCGCTTGAATACAAGGATAGATCTTGTTTTAAAGTAAATGGACTGAGAGTGAAGAATTATGAGGGAGCTACAAATGAGGTAAAGTAAGTAGAAAATATCTATCTTGATAAGTCTGAGTAGTTGAGATAGCTACGTTGTGCTGTGGCATTAAACTGGGCGCCTCATGGGAGGATATCAAAGATTGTATATTTAACATGTAACAAGTGTTTTTATTTATTTTCATAGCTTTTTCAGTGTGTGCAGGTGTGAAAAAATTTTGAAAAGGGAAAAATTGCACAAATGTTTAAGGGGAGGGACTACGAGTCAACAGTACAGGTCATTCTTTAACACCATATGAACCATGGTCCAGGTCATGATTACTGGACAGAAAAGGAAAACTGCAAGGGTCATACCACGATTGGTCCCATGATTAGTGGACTTCAACTCTAAAACCCATGGTACTAATCATGGTAGTGACCCCTAGTATTACAATGTTTGATGAAGTTCCTTGATTATGAAGTACAAGTCATACATCATGGTGCATAATTATGGAGACTTGGGAAATAAAATCCATTCAGATTCCATGAGTCAAACCACTTTATGTTATCTTACATCACGACTCATGGTTGAAAAGTCGTGGGTCAGGTAAATTTCTGTAATTTCACTAAGTGTATCTACACACCATGACTCGTGGAGTTCAACACGATGAATCGTCGTCCTATTATTGTGAAATAAGCGACATAATTTTAAAAAGGAAATGTAGAGTTGACCCACCAAATCTTTATCCCAAATTGATCAAAAGGGTTAATACATGATGGAATTTGAGTACCAACTCATAATTCCAAGTACCCAATTACTAATCTACATTCTCTCCATTAGTTTTTCCCATTAATGGCAACACCTATTAACCACACCCAAGATCTCCTCCCATAACTCACACTTATTCTATTTTTAATTCTTCTCACTCTTCTCACTGTTCAAGGTTGTACAGAGCGACATTGTCTCTTTTTTTGTACACAATCAATATGTCTTCATTATTTGGTAAGTTGGTTCACGATTTTTAAATATATTATAGGTGTTTTCTTGACTGAGTGTAAGCATAAACTAGGGATATCCATGCCTAGGAGTTCTAGGGTTATTCAATTCATGATTGATCGTGGTAGAATATAGGTGTGAATTTTTTTATAATTTAAAAGTATTTTGATGTGATCTGGGTTGATGATTAATAAGTTAAAAATACTTGTGTTTTTTTTGCGGGTGTTACAGACTTACTTATGTGATTACATGATGGATGGGAGGTTTTTCATTTTTATGCCGACTCCAATGATTGTACTTGTATTTTTGTGTTGAACTTTGCAAATGTATCTCGGTGACTTCACTCGATATTGGGATTTACAACCTCTGGAAATAGTTTAAAGGTTCGTAAACCCAACGTCGAGTGAAATTATAAAGTAATGCTAATAATTAGTAAAATGAATTGATTGGACAAAGATCACGATTGATCCCATGATTTGTGGTTTCTTATTCCATGAGTCATAGTGTTAATCATTATTCCTATACAAAAATGATGATGCCCAGGTCCAAAAGTATGAAGGACTGTATGACTCATACTATTGCATAGCACGACTTATAATGTTCGTCCTACTGATTGGACTGGAGTGTACATCTAATGCGTACTTCAGACAAGTCATACCACGACTCCTACTAGTTGAACTGAAAAGCTAAGCCTACTATATAAGTTGTACGAGTCTTACAAACACTCGTGTTGAGTCACACCATGAGTCATAGTTTGACTCATACTAATTGGAATTCCAAAAGTTTCTTCTGGATGCATATGACGATACCCAGCACCAGTCGTGGTTCACTCTTCTATGACTTGTGGCCCAAGTCGTACTGTTCTACCTACAAAACTATAAATGGTTTCCAGTTTTATTCTACTTTTATTTTTTTGGTTCTCGGTTCTTTTATTCTTAGATTAGTTTCTTGTGGTTGTTATTTTTTTTCATTTTTTATTTTGGGTACTAACACCAATGTCACAAGTACCATACCAGAAAAGTAAACACTAAAGTGAGGTGGCAAGGAGCAAGCATAGGGAGCTTAATGCCAGTTAATTGATGAAAATGATGAGCCTGCTGCTAGTGGCTCCTTGGGGGTATTTTATGAACTAAAAATAGGGTTACCACCTTATCAAACGAGGTTACGTGCACAACAATAGGTTGCAACCCTGTCTTCTTCCTCCCAGCCTGAAGAGAAGGATGGTTCCTTGGAATATATTGTTGATTGGGCTGAGTCACCAAAGTCCAAATCTAGAGATAAATCTAAAAGCTCTGGACATGATGATGTGCACTCCAAAAGAGATGGTAAGAAATCCGGAGATGCAACTGATGACTATGAGGAGGAGATTTCTCTCTCTCCCACTTATGAAGATTAGAAGAAGATAGTAAAGAAGTGGTCCAAATACATAGAGAGAGAGAGAGATAGGTAGTCCCCTATATACAGGTATATTTGTTCGGGATCTAAAGGCTTTAACACCTAATGGGTGATCGCGTAGGGTTATATTTGAGGAGCCTTGCCTATTTTTGCATGAGATTGAGGTGCTTTCTGATTTGAGAGCAGTATTTAAGAGATATCAGTTGTGGTGGATGACGAGGTCATCAGGTCAGTACAACCCGAACTTGTTTAGGGAGTTATATTTTTTCAATGGAGCGACACTTCAAAGTCAACCCATAAGAAGAATGAATTTAAATATTTTTCTATTATACAAATGATTCTAGTGAGAGGCTGGTCGGTGGATATTTTAGAGTGGGCTATCCAGAAATACAGACCTGAGTATAAGGTTCCGATAGTTATGTTAAGTATAACGTGAAGGTCCAAATTTCTAAGAACTCGATTAAGATTAAAGATCTATTATAGAGAAGATGTTTATTAGAATGGATTGCTCGAGTATGGTGAGGAGGCCACGTGGGTCAATACTAAGGGAAAATATCAGAAAGTCCTCCCTTAAGCTTATTGCCAAGTCTATGGGTGGCTGTGGTTCGGCTTGAAGCCAATGAGTAATGACAACACACTTAAGCTAGGTTGCCCAGTACTAGTGCCTAGTATTATGTTGGGGTACAATCTGATCATACCGCAGCTCATTGATGAGGAAATGAGAGAGAGGGCCTTGAGGGACAACACAAATTTTATGCTCCCATGCTTGATTCATCAACTGTGTATTGACTCTAAGATACCCATATTTCCTAATATTGAGTGATCAGAGAAGTTACTTGGATTTCTTATATAGCTCTAATTTGAGATAATTCTTGTCTAGTAACCTGAGTCAAAAGTTAAAACTAATTTCCTTCTACCCCTATTCAAGTAAGGATAATTGGAGGTCCTGTTGATGTTTACATTGTGGATGCTGATACACCTACCGATGCTATAAGTTTAGAGATATTAGTTATAGGGTTGAATCTAAGGCAGATATTCCTATGAGCCCTACCATAGTATAGATTCCTACATCCTCGCCTTCGTCCTCTGCTAGAAATATGCTACCATGAGCTACTATGGCCTATCCATGCCCTATATTTCACAAGAGGACTTCCAGATGATAGTTTAGAGGTATACTACCTTGAGAAGTAGATTGCTTACCTATGGGTCGAATGCAATCATGGATACAAAAGAAGATAAATAAGGGCATTGATGCCCACAGTATGTTCCTTCTATCCTTGGTTTCACTTGTTATATGCATTGGGTACAATGCATGTCTTTTTTGGGGGGGAAGGGGGACATACCTTATCTTAGGTGTCTAGGAATGTCTAATTGTTTTCTGGGATTGAGGCTTTTGTTGCCGTGTTTCTTTTCTATCAGGTTCTAACTAGTAGAACCAACATATTTAGGAGTTTATTTTTTTATCTTGTGTTTTTGTGTTAAATAAAAGAATCTAGGGACCTACATGTGGTTGGATATAAAATGAAGGCGTATGAACGTGGTTTGTTTTGAAAAAAATTTAGGAACCCTAGAAAAAAATTGTTTCGTTATATATTGAATTTTGTGATAGACTAACCATGTTGGATCCTAATGCTTAATCTAAGGCCTAATCACTTCCCTCTCTGATCCCACCTATTTCATTCTTCTATTGAGTCGGCTAACTCTAACTATAAGCTAGACGCCTCACTTGAGAGTTGGTAATTATAATCTCATGCATTGTGTCTGAATTTACCTAGTTCTTATGTTGTGTGTACAAGATAGAAATTTTCGGGTTGGTCTTGCTGAAGTTGTAGGATAGTTGACTATGAAAGGATCATAGGCTAATTTTGCGAGTCAGTCCACTATCACCTAAATAGTTGACCAAATACTAAATAGATATCCTTTGATCCATGATTTTGAGCCTAAAAATGTACCCATTTTGTTGCTAAACTTGAATACCTTCCAGTTTTATTCTAAAATGTCCTTTTTGGCCCTCATCCTTCCTTGGACACTAGGCCTCAACTCAATCTAAAAGCCTAAGTTGAGGGTGGCTGCATAGGGATGAGAAAGAAAAAAATCAAGGTATGAAAAATTAGAGGATTTAAAAAGGGGAAATGAGTGTTGTATGATCTAAAAAGTAATGAAAAGAACAAGTCAGTTTGAATAAAAATACTATAACAAAAGAAGAACAAAAAAGGGAGAAAAGGTGAGGTTGAGGTGGACATGAAAGAGTGTAGTGCCAAGGAGGGCTTAGTCACTAAATTCCAAACTTTACCCTACCAACCGCTAATCATACATTACAATACAAAAAAGTCCTATAGTGTTCCTAGACCAGCTTTCTAGAAGCAGAAGTTTAGAAAATTGTAATGACCCTTCAGGTCATTTATGATAAATACATAGTGTCTTGCATCCTAGGGAATTTTGGTAGTTTCCCCAAGTCATTTATGACTTGCTGGGATCGATAGTTCGGATCC